>PNEQ01113409.1:0-101629 GCA_003012365.1 Medauroidea extradentata
TTTTTTTTTTTTTTTTTTTTTTTTTTTTTTTTTTTTTTTTTTTTTTTTTTTTTTTTTTTTCGCTTTCCTTTAAAACTCGATACGATGGACATGTCTGGTTTTGAAAGTTTGCTCCTCATATGGCCAGTCTATTTGTCAACAAGACTGCGTACAGTGCGTACTGAAGTAAGTTGGCAATCCTACCTATCGTCTTTAATACCTGACCTCGAGTATCAGTAGACACCGATTTACAGTACATTCCGCTTCTTTATTGACTTTAAAGTGATAAACTGCAAATAATCATGGACATCATCAAAAATAATTATATGGTTTTTCTCGTAACACACCTATGCACACCTCTCTTCTATTTAATTGGACCAGGCTGTCTTCTGAGGACTATAAGGGCAATCACGCAGTATGTCCCACTTTTAATTTCAATATTAATACATATTATTCCAGAGTTGAAATTCAAAATGGACTAAGCGCCAAAAACCTATTTCTGAGGAGAAGCAGAAAAACGTAGAAAACTCACACACTCACATATTTTATCGAAATAAAATAGTTTAATATTAGAAGAATATACCATACTGTCATTGTCGGCTTTATCAAAACATCAAACATAACAGTATTGGAATCCAATGTGCAACCTATTTCTTTTTGGATATATTTTTGAATAGCATTAATCACGGCACTTATCCCATTCCCTTTTGAATATCATTACCCATGACACTTATTCCCTCCTGAATATTACTAGACGTGGTACTTGTTTACATTTTTATGGAAATCCTTACCTCTCTTTTGAAGATCGTAGGGTATGGCACAGATCATTTTTGATGGAATAATCGTGAAAATATGGATTCTGGTAATTAGCCCCTTTTGCATTTCAACTCTTCAATAACTGACACCACTTTTCTATACGATTAATGTTCATCTGTAGTAAACCAGAAATGCACGAATCACTTTGCAAAAACAATTCTTATTTCGTACCAATCATTTGGTCGAAATATACATCAGGCAAGAACAACTTCTAAACTTGCCACGAACTTATTTAGCTCAAGGACATTCTATTACTACGTTTTCAATTATTTATTTAGTCACAGAAAAAAGCTGTAGACGCCGATCGATTCTGGATAGCTGGCCTAAATGTGGACCTCTTAAAACCCACTAAGTGTCGGTGAGGCGTCGTCTTACATGCAGTTTTCACACTATTATAGTCAATAAACTTCATAGTTTGGATGAATATATGACTGGGCACATTTATATTTTTGCACGCAAATGTTAAGTCGTATGGATGAGATAAAACCTGCACAAAGCAGAGTCCTAGGGCACCGTACGTTGGTTGGACGAAAATTATAAAAGACAGGAAGATATAACGTGCCGAATACAGGCGACCACTCTTATCGAAAGGTGATATTTGCGCCTAACTTTCATGTAGAACTACTTTTTAGTTATCACGAGAGCCATGAGCTTGTAGCAAAAAGGAAATTTGCACCATTTGTTTTCAATTCCTTATGTGAACATCTGCAGCTCTGTTCCATGGCCAGTGATTGAATGTTTCAACTTTCACTCGTCTCGAACTTATACTGGCAAATCACAGACGTATGGTGTCACAGTAACTTTATTCCTGTTGGTACAGTCAAATGAGATACGTGTCTGAACACAGACAGGCTGCCAATAAATAGAGGTACGTCAATTTCGCAAATACATTCCAGGTCAGGTTGAGCGCCAAAAATATATACTTCATAATCACGTGTGTGATTAGCTGGCGGCTGTCACGAAACGCATTTGACTACTGCAAGCCAGTAGTAAATAAGGAAATGATTCATAGAGCTATCGCTTGTAATGGTGTAAGCCAATGAATAATCGACTGTATCCAGAGCGTGTACAGGACTGAGCAATCTAGGCTACTGCCAGATGAATCCGCGAAATTGACGTACCTCTACGAATAAACCATGAAGCAGAGTTGCCGATGTGCACGTAAGGCAATGCAACTAATTGTTGCAAAATTCGATTCAAATCATGGCACAAACAAAAAAAAATGAATCGAAACAACACAACCCGATTTAATTGTGTGTATGTATATATATAGTATTATCGTATGAGTAGCGACCGAAAAATTCGCATGTTCACTGACATGTAGGCTAGCCTCCAAGAACATGTGTATATTCAAGCAGACATTATCTGCTCACTGGCTGCTCGATGACGCAGTGATATGGGCCTGCATTTAGTTGCTTCTGTATTATTAGCTAAGTGACTTACAGGAAGTATCAAATAAGTCACGGGCCAATTACGAAAGTGGCTCGAACATACAGTTGCTGGGATTATAGCTTGGGGTAAAAAAAAAACGCGAATATTTCAGGTCTCTACGTAGGTATGAGGTATGAGAAGGACATCCGAGGACCAGGGTGGTATATCACCCCGAGTGCACATTTTATGGGAGCCCGTAGTAGGTAATCTGAGTACCTCGGAGGATGACATGAACTGAGACCTTACGACGGAGAAGCGCTGGAATGAGAACGGCGCTGAAGCAAAAAATCCCCGAGAAAACCTGCCGACCAGCAACACCTTCCTGCACGATCCCCACATGCGAAAATCCGTGGACCGAACCCAGATCGCATTGGTGGGAGGCAAGTGGTCAGACCACTCGGCCGAGCGGCAATAAAACATCGGGTTGTCTGCCAATCAGTACAAAAGAAGAACCTGCCAGGTGCCGTCTGCAAATCAAAAGGGCGAAGCCATTAATATGAGCGAGACCCACCCCACAGTAACTTGCAGTCTACAAACGCCCAGAGGGGCACCTGTTGGAAGCTGACCAGACCAATTCGAAGGTCAAAGAAATCAGAGACAGGCTCTACAGCAACACTTAATCAGCGCTTAGAGGTGTACCTACTAGAAGCCAAACGAACCAAAACAAGCGTCAAACCAATCAGAGTCATGCTCTACAGCGACTTGTAGTAAACCAACGCTTATATATATCAGCTGGTAGCCAACCAAACCAACATGTGTGTTAAGACAACCAGAGACAGACACTACAGCAACACATAGTCAACAAACTCTTAAGGGTGTACCTGTCAGATGATAATTAAACCAATACGAGTGTCAAGACAATCTGTCAGACTCTACAACACATAGTCAATCAACGTCTATAGCCGTAGACCCCTACCTGCTGTATGTTAACCAAACCAACACGACTATCAAGCCACTAGGAGACAGGCTCTACAGCAACATGTAATCAATCAAAATCAAGGGGTGTACCTGTTGGATGCCAACCAAACCAAAACGAGTATCAAGCCAATCAGAGATAGACTTTACAGCACAAGTAGTCAATCAATGACCTAGAGGTGTACCTGTTAATTGCTAACTAAACCAATACGAAAGTCATGCCAATCAGAAACATGGTCCACAGCAAATGCAGTCAATAAACGTCCAAGGGTGTACCTGTTGAATACCAAACAGACAGATTTGAGGGTTAAACCCATAAAGCCTCTCCAAATGAACATGCAATCAATCAGAAATCTAACAATGTTCTCATCACAAACACCGCCATGAGGAACGCACTGACGACGAGAGAGGGTGTTGCCAAGGAGGTCAGGAGGTCAGCACGCAGCCCTTGCACCAGTTGGCCGGGCGGGCTGGGATGCCCGGCCCACACCAATCAGGCGGCAATACGTGACATGGCAGAGAGGATCACGTCGTGTCATCCTCGCGGGCTTGGAGCCTGGAGGAAGTGATCCCCTCTAGCGGTGGGTGGGAGGCGGCGAGGAACTGGGCCAAACAACGCCTGGCCTTCTGCCCCACCCCCGCTCTGGCGACCAATATAACCCCTGCGCTGACTCACCTGTGTGTCACTGTTGCCTAACTTCCCTTCTTCACGACGCCAGTTACAACTCTTCCTAGCCTTGTGCACACATGTGTAAACAAATTGCGATCCATTCATGGAACTTGCAGTGCATTCTGTTTACACCAAACACACTACTAACCTGCCAACTTATGTTGGTCGCCACCGCACCAAATGTCAATGGCGAAGCGTGGGCACAGACTAGACAGTAATACAGACGTGAAATGACGTGGTGGCTCATTTGATACGGGCGAACTTCACCGCTTATTGGCTGTTAGTACCAACCCCGTGTCTGTTTGGCTCCTGTATGTTACGGCAGGGAAGTCGTCTTACGCTTATTGGCGGTAGGTGTTTCCGCCATGTTTCTGACCAGCTAAGCGATTTTGCTGGTGTGTGTGACCGAGTTTGCCATCCTACCTGTTTTTTCACTTCCTAAATATTCTGGGGGTGGTCGTGTTGCAAGGCAAGCTGTGTTTCAATACGACTATACATCAAAGCCACTGCAAGGATTTGTGTTTAGGGGATCCAGAACATCGAATTTAAGAAATAAAGAGATGGTTCGTGTCCTCTCCCGGGGAAATTTGGATTTTCAAGGTGCAAAATGGTGCTATTTAGGCAGAGTTCGTAACAAAACATTGAACATGAAAATTATTTTTAAATTTTCAATATTAAATTTTTAGAATAAGGTAAGTAAGGGGGGTCTGGATGCCCTAGGACCTCCGCCCCTGGCTCCGTCAATGTATCTATGTTAGGAACATGGCATAAATGCACTGCCGGTAAGACCCAATGAAGATGAGAGACCAAGGCATATTACTGGAGAATTAGCTCTTCGTCTCTTGCACGCTATTGGCCCAAGAGTCTGTCAGTATAATGGATCCACACACAACTAAGAGTAGTGTATAGTCATCGCTAGAAACCTGAAAAATTCGCGTTTTCTTTTGGACACAAGCTAGAATGCCAACACCTGTAAGTTTGTATCACTTTCACAATTGGCCTTTGTCATATTTGACACCTCCTGGAAGTCTCTGAGCCAATAATGTAAATGTACATAATACAGACATATATCACTTTAACAGCCAGCAGCTAATGAGCATCTGCTTTCTGCTTCAGTTCACACATATTCTTACAGACTAGCCTACACGTCAGTGAACCCGCGAATGTTTCCTGTCTCTAGTCATTGCTTAGCAACACGTGTTCTATGGATAGGACCAGTGATTTTTGGTGAAAATAATTCTGCTACAGCTTGTTTCAGTGCCTTACGTGCACATCTGCAACTCTTGTTCGTGATTATTGGCAGAATATGATAGGGCAGAGGCGTGGCTCATTTGACTGCACCAACCAGAACAATGTCACCGCGACACCACACGTCCGTGATTGGCGGGTAGGACCCCGAGACGCCGAAAGTTAAAAACTTCCAGTCACAGACCATGAAGCAGAGAAACAGGTGTTTACATGAGGCACTGAAACAAATTGTTGCAGAATTTTTTCCACCAAAAATCACTGGCTCTATCTATGGAACACTGCTTAGTAGCACAAGCTCTATGGAACACTGCAAGCTCCGGCACTGGCCAATGTGTAGCTTCGTTACGACCCTGCGGATTCGACACGGGTTTTAGCATGTGGGAATCGTGCTGGACGATACCGTTGTTCGGTGGGTTTTCTTGAGGATATCCTGTCTCGTCCCGCACCCTCATTCTGGCTCAGCTTCAAGTTCGTCTAGCTTACCCGCATTGGTTCTAAAGACCTCTTTGTTAAGGGCCACGGCTCTTTGTTAAGGGTCACGGGTCCCTATTTATGAGATTATAGTAAGTTTCATTTTTTTTAAATCCTGAAAGGGAGCAAATAACCCAAAACCGTTACATAGAAATGTTGCAAATTGTTTATACTATGTAGAATATTTTTTTAATATAATTTTGGCTAGTTGTTGAGTTTAAGAAAATGTAATTAACTCGATAATTAGTCAAAATTATAGCAACTTATGTTTCGTAAAAAATGAGGCTACACAGTACAAACAATTCCCAACATTTCAATGTAACGGTATTGCAATTTCTGCTTCCTTTCAAGATTTAAAAAAATAAAATCGCGAAAACAGCATAAATATGAACCCGTGCCCTTAAGAGTTGTACAAAACATTTCGCTTAACATAGCTTCGTTTTACGATTGCTACCAATATTATATGTCTACAACAATCTCAGTTTTTTTTATTGGTCCTACGTACTTCCGAAAATAATCCAGGCGAATGCTGGGAAGGTTCCTAAATACCGGCATGTGAGCATTCCTTCACCTTATCCACTAGTTTCTTTGCTTCATGACCTCGTCGAGGGACTCTGAAACAAACTCTACCTTAATTGGGCCTGACTGTGAAGGCAATATTACACGACGAGCACCCAGAAGATAATTCTTGTTTTTAATAAAACAAACATAAAGCACGGTGGTAGATTTTATTGCGGAAATGCATACTGGACAGAGACAGGAATGAATCCTCTTGCTCAGGAGGTACCTGGATGCTTGCTGACACAGTGTTGCAACATGACTAGAGATAATTAGGGCCACGATTTTGTCGCGAAAAGATTTTTGCCCCACTTTGTTTCAGTGTCTCTCGTGCACTTCGGCAGCTTTGATTCATGATTATTGGTACCGTGTCTTTGTTCAGTCACGTTTCTCATTTGACTGCACCAATCAGAATAAGATTATTGTGACTCCTTACGTCTGTAATTTGCCAAGGCAAGTGAGAGTAAAATTATGCAATTACGGGCGATGCAGCAGACCTGTAGACGTGCACATGACGCATCGAAACCAAATGTTGCAAAAATCTTTTCACCATAAAATCGTGGCTCTAGTGATAATGTTATCATCGCGAAAATTTCTTGCGCCAACATACCCTTGAAAACTTTGTAGTTTCTTGTGACATGTATGATTGGGTGGTACATGTCGGACAAAACGTAGCTGTCTGCAGACCAATAGCAGGCATTAAATATTACAATAGTGGGATTTTTATTGGCTGAGTCAAATAGGGTAACAGATATACGTAGAAACGGAAACCAGTAATCTTCTGGTAAGCTGAACGTGTGTTGAAACCTAGCAAACAGTCAAGTTTTCTCGCGATAAACCATCATTAGAGTCCTGGATGTTTCGCGGATTCAACTGAGGAGAGGTTGGATTTCTAAGTCATGTATATGTTGGAATTTTTTCGATCGGGTCAATGTTTACTAAACGTGACCTTGAGAACTCCGAACCAATGGCTGACATGCATAAAAACACTCATGGACTCCCGCGCTACATCGTCAAAGGTTCAAATGCTCACTCAGTGTAGCAACAGACAATGTACAAGTATCTCAGGACATAGTGTGCACAGTACTGTGCAGTCCAGCCTAATAGATCGTTGAACCCTCGATATATCCGGGACTCTAACCATCATCTGTACTCATAGTGCTTGCCTTGGACACGTCCACGCTTCGCCACTGGACTGGATCCAGCCGAGCGAGATGGCGTGAAGGCAACGCGCTGGACTCGCATTCGGGAGGACCCGGGTCCGAGTATTGGGTCCAGCTATCCTCATTTTGGACTTCCGTTTGTTTCCTAAACCGATCCAAGCTATTTCCGGTAAATCCAGGTACAACCGAAATCAAGATGGCCGGAGCCGGGACTCGAACCCGGATCCTCCCGTATACGAATCCAACTCGTTGCTGTTGCGCCACCTCGCTCGATAGTGATGTGTTGACTACAAACAAACTCGGCTGTATGTTTTCTGGTTTTGCTCTTTGTTTTCTGGTACGACATAGTGCAACAATGTCGTATGTCTACGACACTTCGCGTGGTCAAACACGTTTACACTGACTGCCACCGGTTTAGGAAGACAGCTGTCAAAATATAGCCAACTAAACTGAGGCCGATTTTAGAATCCTTTCAGATTCAGACTGGTTATCTAGCTCTGACGTGAGAACACGTAGTCCTGTAATTTCACACATTCAGCTTTCATGCGTTTCAGTATTTCATTTACATCAGTTATCCATAATTATATTTTCATACAATTTCTTCAGGCACATTAACTGACCAAAAATCACTTCTTAGGCAGTTAACCCCACCAAGCACATATGATTTTTTGAATATGTACCAGTGTTTAAATGTTTCAATGCTGCACGGCATTTTTTGAGACAATACTTTTTTTATACATGTAGGGTTTTTTTTTAATAAATCAAGGCGTAACCCAATAACATAACAAAGTTTTCCGGTATAATTTGTGGTTGTCTAAACGTTTTCATTTTCGTTTTTTTTTTTTTTTAACACAAACTTTTTGTTTAACACGCAAAGTAGGCCTATATCATCAAAGTTACGGTTTTATGGCGAAAAGATAATTGCCCCATTTTGTTTCAATGCTTAATGTGAACGTCTGCATATCTCCTTCGTGGTCAGTGATGATAGGATGTTTCAGCCATCGCTTATCTTTGGATTGTTGACGAAACACATTAATATGATAACATAATAACCTTATTCAGATGGTGCAGTCAAATGAGAGACATGTCTGAACAAAGACGCGCTGCCAATAACCATGAAGCACAGTTGCCGATGTGAACGCAAGACTTTGAAACAAAATTATACAAAAAAATGTTCGCGAAAAACTCGTGGCTACACAGGGTGTCCAGAAACAACCGTATAACAAGTATGCCACGCGAATTGCAGACTAAATTGAAGTTGAAGTGTTAGTGGCCAAACTTTGTACGGCGACATTTAACGGGCAAAAGTTGCAGCACTGCACGTCCCTTCTTGCGCTACATGTCCAGGTATTATTTTACGTCAAGTAAACATCTAATCATGTTTGGACTGCTCGGGATATTAACCTGCAACCATAATGTGCAGGTCAGAACAGGGGACTAACTGCAGTGCAACGTTGCCACATTGTGCATGTAATATGTCACGTACAACATTACGTCACTAACATGCTCGTCTCCAATTCAGCGCAGGATTCTGGTGTGTACTCACGACGCGTTTGTTTCTTGACATCTTGTATGTATGAAAGTAAAGGACCGCTTGCATCGTGAAGCCACAGACTAGATAGTAATACAGAAGTGAAATGACGTGGCGGCTCATTTGATACGGACGAACTTCGCCGCTTATTGGCTGCCCGAGGTTGTTGATGCCAGCCCCGTGTATGTTTGGCTCCTGTATGTTACTGCAGGTTTCTATTGGCCTGGCTGCCGGCTAGCAGGGCAGCCACCTTCGCTGATAGGTGGTAGGCATAGATGTTAGAAGGGTCCAGATGGAGCATGTCGCCGGGAATTGTAACCGAACAAACGCTTGACGTGGCTGGTATCAATATGGCCGACTAATTAAAAAATTGAGGAAATATTAGTTAGGAGGTGTGTGAACAGGGCTAAAATATAGAGTTTTCAACCTAAAACATCAATTAAAGAGCAAAATACATTAATTTACCATTAAAAATACCAGCCTGATGTGTACATTTTACTGGCCAACGAAGCCATCTTGCTAGCGTTTGTGATTGAGTTCGTGATCCTACCGGCTATATTTCACTTCTCTGTGGTGAAGCATAGAGAGGACAACCTGTAGTGTCGTGGAGAGGAACATATCTCGTGGCTACACCGGGGGAAGCAACAGTGAAGTTCAGCAACAGGAAAGTTCAGTCCAGCTGGTGACCTTTGTACCCAAGTATCCTCCCAGAAGAGTTCTGCCCCAGTGAACACTTCCTTACCTCCACATACAGTCTGGCATCACGAGGTCCTCACACATATAGGCCTGTCACCGTCAAGACAGCACTGTCTACACCTGAGCCTTGGAGAGAGCAAGGACGCACACACGCATGATAAATTATAGGTAAACCTACCCCTCTTCGCGATACCATGACTTCGTACTATAGTAACATAAATATGTTAAAACATTTTAATTGTGGCTTCATATTTGAGGCGCTCGGAATACAAATTATGTATATTCTTGTGTTAAGTAAGCCTGCAAGAAAACCTTGTATTTTTCGTTCTCAGGAATCAGAAATAATTGTTGTCTGCATAAAGACCTTCTTTATGTTACCTAAATGTATGCTAAAATTGTATATACATTCATTTCAGACCAGACAGCAGCGAACAGTTTTTATGGCCGTACACCACTCGTGTTGTGTGTGTTTCATTTGAAACATTGGTCATTTATTGCCGTAGCTACCAGTGACGAAGTGTGGTCGTGTCTTGTTTATTTATGTAGACTTTCATAAACCTGTAGATTTTAATTGAGGTTTTTAGTGTAAATTTATGTACAGCACCTGTATATTTAGGGCTCATTCGGAAACTCACCCGCTGGAGTAGGTAGGTTACCTCAGTCATGTGAGTGACTTACCCCGCTCCTACATTCCGGCGCTGCTCCATATTCACTTCATGTCACCCCTCACAAGCGCTAAAGACCTCGGTGTTAAGTGCTGATCAAAATCTCTCACTCACAAACGATAGACGCAGTCAAAAGTAGTGTCCATAGATATTAAACTTTCCTGATAAAAATATACATATTCCAAGAACAGTTATTTACAGAGATACATACGGCTATAGCACAGAATATTTAAGTATACAGACGTGAAATAACCAGTAGAACGGCGAACTCAGTCACACGTCAGCAAAATGGCTTCCCTGGCCAACAACATAGCAGATAAGCCTACCGCCAACCAGAGTAAAGTGTCTGCCCTGCTAGTCGGCAGCCAGGCCAATAGGAAACCTGTAGTAACATGCAGGAACCAAACATACACAGGGCTGGTATCAACAACCTCAGGCAACCAATAAGCGGCCAAGTTCGCCCGTATCAAATGAGACACCGCGTCATTTCGCGTCTGTAGTTAGTTTGTAGCTATACGCAGGCGGCAGTAGTTTTCGCGTAGAGATTTATGCACCACTCTGTTTCATTGTCTTATGTGCACATCCACTACTCTGTTTCGTGATTATTGTCAGCGTGTCTTTGTGTACAAGCTTAGATCTTTTGACTCAGCCAATCATAACAAGGTTACTGCGACACCACACGCCTGTGACTAACGGCCACGGCCGTAGAAGAACAGGTCTGGACACTCGCCTGGATATTTGACCCCCTTGTTGTTTGGCTGTAGTTCACCAAGTTACCGAGAATATTGTGTTTTGTTGGCGCTTCAGTTAGGGCGGTCGGACTCAACTCCGCCCACTTCCTTTCCACTAAGATAAACAATTTATCAAAACGTATTTTTTTATCAATTTATGAAACACTTTCTTCGCTCACAAATTTAAGAAAAGGCTCCAGCAATCTTTATTTACTTTATAAATTTAACAATGGAAAGAAGTGAGCGGAGTTTGAGTCCGACCACCCTAACTGAAGCGCCAATAAAACACAATATTCTTGGTAACTTGACGAACTACAGCCAAACAACAAGGGGGTCAAGCAAAATACATTGTTAGATAAGCGAGTGTCCAGACCTGTTCTTCTACGACCGTGGTAACGGACAATACACCCAGACCACTGACCTTGAAACTGAGCTGCATATGTATACATAAGGCGTTCAAACAACTTAGTGCTAAATTCCTTCTAACAAAAATCTCTGGGCTTTATTGGTTGATAATGACTACTGACTTCCCGCTGTGTATTCCCGGTCGGAGCGTGTCGAGTTCCAACAGGTGCGAATCAATGTTTTTTTTTTTTTGGGGGGGGGGGGACAGAGAGGACGCCAGGGAATTCCCCATCTCTAGAGCCACGATTTTAAGACGAAAAGATTTTTGCAACATTTGGTTTCGATGCGTCATGTGCACACCTGCAGCTCTGCTACATCGTCTGTGATTGGGTGATTTTACTCTCACTGGCCTTGGAAAATTATAGACGTACAAAGTGACAATAATCTTATTCTGATTGGTGCAGTCAAATGAGAAACGTGTCTGAACAATGACACGCTGCCAATAACCTTGAAACAGAACTGCCGATGTGCACGAGAGACGCTGCAACAAAGTGGGGCAAAAATCTTTTCGCGACAAAATCGTGGCCCTACCCATCTCATACTTCTTTTTCCCTGGCTCATATTATGAAAATTCTTACCCTGCCAGGAAAAGTGACCCCCCCCCCCCCCCCTTTTTTTTTCAAAAATTATTAATTTTTGAATTTCTCAGGCAGGACGCCTAATTGTAAGGTTTCTACAGTTTTTATTAAATAATGATAAGCAATTTTTGTTGGTCGATAAAAACAGTGCTCTAGTTTAAATAATGTTTAAATGTTGTATTTATGAACGAAAAATGCTAAAATAGCACCTAATTTTTTTCCCCGGAGAAGGACCCAGCGCTTCATAAGAAGTGGATCGGTGTACTCATATCCCCCCACCTGTACAGAAAAAAAACTTTAATTCGCACACAGTGCGTGAGATATTATTTCGTCTCTGCGGTCTCACCAACTCTATGGTCGTGCCTCTGCGGTCTCACCAACTCTATGGTCGAGGCGAGATGTGATGGTTGGCGAGTAGTTCGTAGCAGGCAACACGTGCGACTGCAAGGCGAGCTATTTCAGAGTATTTCCCGCCTCTGGGCTCTTGGCGTGTATAAATACTCATAGCGGCAAGCCACAGGCCTGCTGACCGCTCACTAGAGTCTTATCTGCCGCACATTGGGGTCACAGGACCAGCTGTCAGGCAGGCTGATGTACGCCATAACGCCCCTTATTGCACGCCACAACATTACTCACACCAAGACACCCGGAAAAATTCCCTCTTACTATCGCCGCCTTCCACTATTTGTTTACGAAACAATTCCAAGTGTTCCAATTGTGCCAAGTTAGGAAAATAAACGGGCAAGGATAGTATGCCACTGTTAAGAGGGCGTGGTACTTAATTCAATGCTAAATACGTTGATCTATAACTGTAGGTTTCTTGAAGCCAATTTGCGAAAATTAATCAATAGCAATCCTAGTTAATAATTTTAGCCAACGTTTTAAACTAAATTGTTTCCAGTATTGCGAACTTCTGAGGCACAATGTCTGACGCCGGAACCTCGTTCATTTAACTGCGGCGCAAGATATCACGCGTAACGAATTAGTAATTCTGGATAAATATTTACTCATATAAGTTGGCAAATACTGTTATCTAGGATTGTCATTGAATATTTTATCCGTATTGGCTTCGAAAAAAGTGTAGAAATCAATAGATGTTTTCAGCGTTTATTTATCTACCATGCACTGTTAAGGGCTCTGCCTACCTCAGAGGTCTGGTGGCAGCAAGGGTAGGGGCCGGAAAGTTCCGCGGAATCAATTACCCGCACGCTAGAATCCATTGTCATATGTATATTCAAGCATTCCAGTGAGTAGCAACTAGTGGGCATTGGTCGGGGCTTGACTGTGTACAGGACAGTGCATTCTAACACGCAGGTCATTGAATTCGCGAAATTGTTCTATTTCTAAGGATAGTGTTTAAGGCGGCCGCCTACCCCACGCTTCAAATGCGTTCCAGCGTGTTCGTAAACAGGTTTCGTCTGCGAAAATATTCCACGTGTGCCTACTACGCCAACGTACGAAAAGAAAACACACTTCAGACAAGGTCGGAACCTCATTGCTAAGACACCATGCTCACTAACAACATTGTTTCTACGCCCTCCAATATTACTAAAAACGGTATTTTCAGACTGCCGTACTTCAAAATGTACTAACGGGATGTATGTGAAACTCAGATTGCGACCTGCACTGAACTTAGTTGTAGACTCGCCACCAATAAAAGTATGTGGTCACCGCTTAGACTAATGTCCCATAGTATTAACTGTTCGGCGGGAAGCTTGCACGCTAGTGCAGCGCTTGGCTCGTTGAGGCGACGAGGCGTTTGATGCGCGCTTCAAGGTCGACCTTACCGCTCCGTCGTTTCTGAGCCTCTCACGCGCGGGTATGCGGCGCCCTTAACATCTTAAATTATATTCGCTGAGGATCACTCAAGTTTTGTGATATCGCTTCCGTACAAAAACCATTTTCTGCATCGAGGAAAGGAAAACGATACTAAATGAATAAAACTGAAGGAATAAATTGTGAATAGCCGTTTTCGAGCGTTTTTAGGGCGTTGAAGTGCAATTCTTGCTCATAGTTTTCAGGGTATTGAAAAAAAAACAGCCTAAAAGATGCTTTATCAATGTGCGTGGCACAGAGATGAATATACAAGTCAGTGTGACGTATACGTAGCTTCTTCACGTACTGAGCCTCGTAGATAATAATATAACGTGTAAAACCTTGTGCTTCTTCCCGCCGTGGCTCTGAGGTAGGCAACATCCTTAAGAGGACGTGGTACATAATTCAACACTAAAAGCATTAACCTACAACTGTAGGTTTCTTGAAGCCAATTTGCGAAAAATATTCAATAGCAATCCTAGACAATAGTTTTAGCCAACGTTTTAAACAATATTGATTCCAGTGTTACAAACTACTGAGGTACAATATCTGACGCCAGAACCTCGTGCATTTAACTGCGGCGCAAGAGATCACGCGTAACGAATTAGTAATTCTGGATAAATATTTATTCATAAAGTTGGCAAATACCATTATATAGGATTGTCATTGAGTATTTTATCCATATTGGCTTCGAAAAAAGCGAAGATATCAAATGATGTTTTCAGCATTTATTTATCTACCACGCACTCTTAACGCAGCATGAGTATTTGGCATATAGCCTATGTTACATTATATGTAAATGTGTATGTAACTTGCACGTAAGCCTTGAGTCTCTGTGTCTATTGTATCTGCTAGAACACTTCCTCTTCTCCCTCCTTCACCCGCCAATCTTTGTATGTACAGTTTCTGTAAGCGGGCGTAGCCTAAGCTCATTGAAACATACGCGTAAAACTCTCCAACATAGCTGCAAGCGGCGTATTCAATGTATATCGTGTAACAAGAATGTTCGGCATTATCTTGTATTGCGGTCTATTGACCTGCTCACATAACCAATCCATTAACGTTTGTAAAAGGCCAATAGCGGCAACAGACGCCGTGTAATATTAGCTTAGTTAAGGGTGCTGCCTATCTGAGAATACATTCCGTGGTGTTCAGTCATTTTTAATCATGTCGCTTTTGAACCTGATGTTTAGATAGAAACGTGCGCTGAACTTTGTTACAGACTTCCCCCTAATAAAATTAAATGATCACTTAAAAGCCCCGCCTACTCGCTGGGTGAGAATTACAAGGTTGTAAGTGCCAGAATTCACAGAATTTAAATATTAGTAATACGTAGTTCCGTGTGATAATATGAACATTTTGACTGTCTTGTTTATTCCTGATTAATTAGTTCGGAATTAACTAATCAGCCAGGAAGTACAGACTGTTAGAAAGAACATACTAAAAGTAATTTTTCATTTCGTGAATTTTGGCGCTTAGAACCTTGTAATTCTCACCCAGCGTACTGTCCGTGTGTTAGCGTGACTGAGGCACGGCACCAAGGGCGATGCTGACCGGCTCATCTGGTGCGGTATCGCCTCTACCGCAAGACACTGCAGTGGTATCGTAGAACACTCGCTTGACTGACACTTTCCGTGGTCACGCCGTCTTTTTATTGGAGGAAACTTTCAAGGTAAGTCCATTGTGTGTTTCTTGAGTAGTTTCACACGAATACCTTGAGTAGATTTCCAGACATAACAGGTTGAAAAAGGCTGTTTTTAGGCATTTTGAGGGCCTCCCAAATTACTTTTCTAACTAACGTGATCGTTTGAAACTACCTTCCCGTGATAGTTTAAAGTGTATTTCACTTTCGTACATTGATACAATAAGCAATGTTGAAAAGTTTTGTTAAAAAAAAAAAGTATTTACGAACACACTATAATAACATTTACAAAGCGTCGCTGCTGAGCTTCTAACACCCTTAATGGCGTTCCAGAGGAAAAAATCATAACTTCTTGTTTTCATGAAACAGTGTTAGTTATATAGACGATACTTGGGAGTTCATTATCCTCTTATAAAATAATTGTAGCTCAGCCAGTTTCCGCATAATGGCCTTTCAAAGTCAACATTTGCATGTTTTAAGTTCATACAAACCCCCGAACACCAATCAACATAATGAAACAAAATAATCCACAGTAAAAGGACATGTTATTGGCTAGGACTTTAAGTATATAAAAACTCAGAACAAAAAATTTTTGTATGTAAAAAAAATCTAAAAGTAACAAAAAATTTCAAATCTCAGACATTTTTTTAAAAATACAAAACATTGTTTGAATGTGTTTTTATAAACATAAAGCCCTAGCCAGTAACATGTACTTTTACTGATAATTATTTCGTTTTATTATGTTGATTGGTTTTTGGGTGTGTATGAACTAAAAACATGCAGATATTGATTTTGCTATGCCAATGTGGGAAATATGGCTGAGATAATTGTTTTTTCTAAGAGGATAATATACTTCCACGTAACGTCTATACAACTAACTATGTTTCACACAAATATAAAACTATGATTTTCTTCCCCTCTGGGACATTCTTAATGTAGTCGCCTGTCAAGTTTGCTGAGCGATGTGTACAGACAGCTACGTCCTATTCTTATAGAAGATTATTCGAAACCTTCGCAACGATTCTAAGTGATGTCTGCTAAGGAATAGCATTCAAACATCAGTACATACATGTATAGCAATGACAGGTCCTACAGTAGTTCTTAAACCTCATTTACTTGCGGCCTAAAATGGCGGAAACTAATGTTCTCACAGTCCTTTTGAGTTATAGAAATGTTGGTGCAAAATACTTAAGGCTTGGTTTTAGTCGCCATATTTAATTGTATTATTTTTCACTTTTTTTTAATTCTTAAAAGAAAAATGTTAAATATGCGATTACTCCTCAAATTCTATTTGCATTTCGCTACACTACAGACCTTGCGATTTAGCTATTGATTTATAATCACACCGCAATGTGTATGACAAAATTTTTATATTGATAATTTGCCCGACAAATTGCGACCTAACTATATTGCCATGCTTGTCTTCTAGGTCTAGGTAAATAGAATTTTCGGTATAGTCGCCGATTTAACATTTTTCTCCTCATAATTACAAAAAAGCGAAAAATATTCAAATGCAATATGACGACTGAAACCGAGCCTTAAATTGGATGGATTTATGCAGAAGGTAACCAATCCACAGATTACTAGAGCAGAGATATTCAAGGTCAAAGTCTACTGTGTCCAGATAAACCTTGTAAAACCTGGTTTTTCTGGCCTCTTCGTTTTATTTAAATATTATGATTCAATACTTAATTTTCTAGGATGTATCTTCTTCTAATTGGTGTGATTATCTCAAAATAAATTACTTTGTGGATTGGTTCCATTCTGCATAACTCCATCCAATTTAAAACGTACCTGCGTGTACAATACACCTTGGTGTTTAACATTTCGCCATCCAATGATAGGGTGACAACTGAATGTCTCGTAGAGGTTAGCTTCCGGCAAGATGGCAGCATGGCACGCAAGTTCAGCTACTGTCACCTTAGAGGCGCGTACTCTGTCGCCCTTAGTGCTTCCGTACTTCTAGGCTTCTCCACCGTACATGACTGGTTGGGAAAGTCCTTCATGTACCCCCCTCTCCGCCTCCCACACACACACATACACACACGAACTTCCGGCCAACAACAGAGGTCGGATAAGCATAGTAACTTGAAGCCCAATCTGCTGTCAGATAATAACTGCAGATTAAAGACCGGAAAAATTCGCGGGTTCATTGACCTGTAGGCAAGCCTGCAAGAATATTTGTGAACTGAAGCAGACAGCAGACGCTCATTAGCTGCTTGGGGTTAAAGTGATATACGTCTGTATCAGTTACATTTCCATTATTGGCTCAGATACTTCCAGGAGATGTCAAATAAGTCAAAGGTGAATTGCGAAAGAGACTCAAACTTATAGTTGCTGGAATTCTAGCTTGCGCCTAAATGAAAACGCGAATTGTTCTGGTCTTTACTAAAGAGACATGAAAAATTCGCGTTTCCTTCTGGGCGCAAGCTAGACTTCAAACACCTGCTAAATTCGTGTCAATTTCACTATTGGGCTTTGACTAGTGTGACACTTCCTGGAAGTATTTGAGCCAATAATAAAGCTTCAACTAAATGTAAGCCCCCACGTGGCATCACAGTGTCAGCGAGCAGTCACAGGGCAGCAGGAGTACACAGATATTCTTGGAAGCTAGCATATAGGTCAGTGAAACCACGTGATTTTCCCCGTCTCTAGCAATAACGCGAAATTTGCAGATCACTGATGATAATGGATAGGATTGGAAAGTTTCGCGGGTTACACAACATGCAGGCTAGATTACACAGTAATATGAGGGACATGACCTGTGACATTAACAATTAAAAAATGATGCTACTATATTGGCAGGCGTTCAGAGTTTTTAAGTTTAACTTTTCGCAAAGTATACACCTTTGTCGACCTATCAGTCATAAAATCGTGACTGAGTTTGCCTTCCAACCAGCTGTTTTCTCTTCCACATTCCTAAATATTCTATGATTAGGTACCGGTAGTTTTTGCGAAAATACTCTTTTACTAGTATGTTTCAATGCCTTATGTGCACATCTGCAGCTGTGCTACGCAGTTATCGGCAGTACGTCTTCGTGTAGATGATTCACTTATTTGTCTGGGCCAATCAGAACAAGGTTACTACGATACCCACCACAGAATATTTAGCAATACAGAAGTGAAATGGCCGGTAGAACGATGAACTCAGTCACACACGCCAGGATAATGGCTTCACTGATCAGCAAAATGGCGGAAACACCTACCGCCAATCAGCGTAACGCGGCTGCCCTGCTGGCAGGAACCCAAGCCAATAGATAACGTCAAGAAAAATTCGCGTGTTCACAGACATGTAGGCTAGCCTGCAAGAACATGTGTATATTCAAGCAGACATTATCTGCTCACTGGCTGCTCGATGACGCAGTGGTATGAGCCTGCATTTAGTTGCTGTTGTACTATTCGCTAAGCCACTTACGGGAAGTGTCAAATAAGTCACGGCCCAATGGACGACTTGAAAAGAGGCGGAGCTTCAGTCAGGTGTGGGGTACAATTAATACCTCCATGGATACCGCAACCGAACATAACCTCCATTTGGATGTTTGGCGTCACATGTCCCGGATGAGATTTATGTCAAGAAAATTGATTATTTGTTTGGAATTTGCCGCTTTTTCAGGTAAACATTGATCTTATGCATTTGCGTATTTTAACAACGAAATAGAAACTAATATTTTTTACCCTTGTGTGCAAGTCTATGAGTGCACAAAATTTTTTGTTTCTGCCATCACCAACTAACAACTCAGCATGTTTGTAAACAAGCTTTGTTTCACACAGTATTCTTCCCCTACGGTGTGACGTCAGAGGGCGTGTACTTCAAGTCGTCCATTGCGAAAGTGACACGAACTTACAGTTGCTGGAATTATAGCTTGGGACCGGACGAAAACGCGAATTTTTCAGGTCTCTACTAATAGGAGACCTGTAGTAACATGCAGGAGCCAAACATACACGGGGCTGGTATCAACAACCTCGGGCAGATACCACCTTACAGATAACAAGTGTTGAAATGTGGAACAATCTATAGAGTTAATATGTTGTTTGTACCATCTTGTAGTATGTTAGAACTGTTTACATTTATTATCTAATATGGTTAACTAGATCTCTTCTCTGGTGCCTTGCCTGTACACCCTGAGCTGTACTGTATAACTTCTATAATTGAGTATTGAACAAAACAACAACTAGATAATATAACCTCTATAATTGTGTATGGACTCTGCATTAGTTTCGCCATCTAGATATCAATAATTACATACATTGTAAAGATTCCCAACCGAGCTCTGCTCCAGGGAATCAATCAAAACAAATTATTGTAACAAAACATGGAATGTAACTACTGAAATAAATAAATAAAGTTCTCCCGTATAAAATGAGCCGCTACTTCATTTCACGTCTGTATTACTGTTTAGTCTGTGACCACACGTCTGACATTAACGAGTATATAATCCCAAAACTCTGAGAGTGAAACACATCCAATCGTTGACCACGAAGCAGGGCTGCACGTATGCACGTAAGGCAACGAAACAAGTGAGAATATAGGGTCCCTATGTATACGTGTGCAGGGAACAGGACCTACCTGTAAAGGGCAACAACACCTACCTGCGCGGGGCAGCAGGAAGCCCTTTCCAAGGACGAGCTGGTCGTCGATCTCCTTGAGCAGGTCTCCAGACACACAGCTGGCCGTCCTACTGCAGTCTACCTCAGCTACAAGTAGGCACATCTACTGCTACAGGCAAGCAAGTCTAGCATGCGCGTCTACAACATGCAGCACACTATGTTAGTTATGGCAACATCTACACCACACCACAACCCAACTGTTCAACATTACATAAACTAGGGCCACAATTTTATGGCGAAAATATGTTTTGCATCTATTGGTTTCAATGTCTCATGTGCACAACTGTACCTCTACTTCATGGTATGGTACTGGATGTTTTAAGGCTCGGTTTAAGTCGCCATATTGAATTTCATTATTTTTCACTTTTTTGGAATTCTGAGAAGAAAATTGTTAAAAATGTGATTATACCTCAAATTCTATTTACATTTCGCTACAGTACAGACCGATTTAGCTGCTAACTTATAATTACGCCGCAATTTGTCGGGTAAATTATGAATATAAAAAAAATTACCCGACAAATCGCGGCGTAATTATAAGTTAGCAGCTAAATAGTAAGGTCTGTACTGTAGCGAAATGTAAATAGAATTTGAGGTATAATCACATATTTAACCTTTTTCTTCTCAGAATTACAAAAAAGTGAAAAATAATAAAATTCAATATGGCGACTGAAACCGAGCCTTAACTCTCACTTGTCTCAGGGTTGTACTGGTAAATCACAGACGTCTGGTGTCACACTTGTCTGGCTCTGATTGGTGCAGTCAAATGATAGACGTGTCTGAACAAACATACGCTGTCAATAACCATGTAGCAAAGCTGTCGACGTGCTCATTACTAGGGACCCTTGTTTTTCGCGATAATAATTTTGCCCCACTTTGTTTCAGTACCTTACGCGCACATCTACAATTCTGTTTCATGATTATTGGCAGCGTGTCTATATGTGAAGAGCCGTACATCATTTGTCTGAGCCAATTACAATAAAGTCTGTGTAACACCTCACGGCTGTGATTTGCCGGTAGAATTCCAAGGCTCAAGAGAGTTAAAATATCCAATCACTGACCATGAACCAGAACTGCAGATGTGCACGTAAGACACTGAAACAAAGGGGGCAAAATTCTTTTCGCGAAAAACCAGGGCCCCTACTCATTAGGCATTGAAACAAAATTATTAAAAAATATTTTCGTGACGAATCGTGGCTCTAATCATAACTAAAGATCTGAGAAATTTGTGTTTTCATTAGAATGTAAGCTAAATTTCGAACATCTGTAGTTAGCGACACTTTCGCAACTGTACCTCGTCTGACTTCACACAACCTGCAAGACCTTGAGCCAATAATAAAGGAGCACCTTAATTCAGAGCCAGTGATGTGGCGCCACTGTGTCAGCCCGTGAGCAGCGGTTGTTTGAGTGCATAGATCAGTGGTGTTCGGGTGAAGTGGTATAGGTAGAGACAGGAAATTTTCGCCAATATAATTGTGCAACAAATAGTTTGTACGCCCCTTGCGCATCATTAGCGGTTATAAATCAAGACGCCTCAGTAGAAAAAAATACAATCACTGACCGTGAAGCATAGCTGAAGTTGTGCACGGAATTTATTGAAACAATGTGTTGCAAATTATTTTTGCGAACATTTCTGGTCTCCACTTATACCACTTTACCCGAACAACAATGAATTGTTCAGAAACTAGCCTACGTGTTAGTGAACCCGCGGATATTTCTGGTCTCTCATCATAACTAGAGGTGGTGACTATTAACCAATGACTGTACATAGAGACCGGGTACATTCGCAGATTCACTGACCTGTAGACTATCCTTAGAGCCAGCGATTTTTGGTGGAAAGAATTGTTTCAGTACCTTATGTGCACATCTGTATTCTCTGCTTCATGGTCAATGATTGGAAGTTTTTAACTTTCGGTGTCTCGGTGTTTTACCCGCAAATCACAGACGTGTGGTGTCGTGGTAATATTGTTCTGGTTGGTGGAGTCAAATGAGCCACGCCTCTGCCCTATTATATTATGCCAATAACCATGAAGCATAGCTACAGATGTGCACGTAAGGCATTGAAACAAGTTATTTCAAAATTCTTTTCACCAAAAATCACTGACTCTAACTATCCTCCAATAATATCTGTGTACTCAAGCTAAGGTTACTCCTATTACAGGTTAGAAAGATCAGTGTTATAAGTTTGGCACAGGGAAAATTTCTGCCACTTGAGCGCTGGTATCGCTAGTGCACCAAACTGACCCATCACAGAGCTTTCCTGAATTTAATGTTACATTAAGTTGATAATTTAAAACGCGAAAAAGGTTTCTTTTCACTTTAAAGTTAAATTATTTGACTTATATTATTTCCAAGTTTACTTAAATTTAATTTTACAACGGTTCTGTATTTTTCTGGTCTCTTAGCGATCGAAGCGAAATTAGTGGCAGAAATTTTCCCTGTGCCAAGCTCTCCCATAAGAAAACTTATTTTCTTTCTAACCTGTAGTAGAATTAACCTTACTCATGTATAAACAACTACTCCCTGGCTGATTGTTGACATAGTGGTACCGCGTGACTGGGCTTGAATTAAGTTGCTTCGTTGTTACTGGCTCAGCACTGTCCAATACGTGTCAAATAAGGAAATAACGATAAGTATAAGCGACACGAATTTGCATGCGTGTAAGGACGCAGGTCCAATCACATGGTAGCACTGTGTGGTAGAACAGCCAATGAAAAGCTGCCGTCTGCTTGAAAACAAGGAGTCCTTTGAGACTAACCTATAGGTAGGGTTAGGAAAAATTCGCGAGTTCAATGAACTGCATGCTAGAAACCAATGTCCTATGCAAATTCAAGCCTCGTATATTCGTCCATTGTCTGCTGTCTGAATGAGTAGTAGATAATGGACAAATAGTAAGGCTTCGGTATACACAGGATATTGGATTCTAGCATGTTGGTGGCGCTTCGCAGCGTGGTCCATAGCATGCCGGTCTACGGTTTACTTAGGTTAAGATAGTTTCTATGCCGTCACTTATCAGGCCTAACGGCATAAAACCGTGGGACGTTAATAAACCTCTAAAATAAAATAAAATTACGTATGAGATCATAGCGAGATGATGAACCATTTTAAACATGCTTGTAAACAACTAAAAAGATACAACAAACAGCAATCCCAACTCGAGCTGTTATACCCCATATTAACTATCTTACATAACCGTAACCTGCACTTAGATAGCTTTATAATTTGCGCGCGTGTATAGTTGTTCCTTCACGCTGTGTAACTTCAGTGATTCAGACCAGTGAAATAGCTCTGTGTATATATAGGACTATAATTGGCACCGCTCGCTGTTGAAGCTGAGAGTCAACCTTGCCGCAGACAAACTAAGAATCATAACAGAAACTTTCTTCCTTCATGACTAGGGCCACGATTTTGTCGCGAAAAGATTTTTGCCCCACTTTGTTTCAGTGTCTCGTGCACATCGGCAGCTCTGTTTCAAGGTTATTGGCAGCGTGCCTGTGTTCAGACACGTTTCTCATTTGACTGCACCAATCAGAATAAGATTATTGTGACTCCTTACGTCTGAAATTTGCCAAGGCAAGTGAGAGTAAAATTATCCAACTACAGGCGATGTAGCAGACCTGTAGACGTGCACATAACGCATCGAAACCAAATGTTGCAAAAATATTTTCACCATAAAATCGTGGCTCTATTCATAACACTTAGCTGGAAGGAATATATCAGCTGAAATTTAATTCTGTGATACATATGGAGGGTTCATAGCACAACTATACCACGTCCATTAATTTTAGTAATGAGAAACACAAGCTTTAAGTGTTTTGGGCATAAACAATTCCAGGGGACCAAAACTGATAATGTATAATGTCACAATTATTTATGAGGTATATAGTTAAATACTGATCATACTTACATCCAACATGCATTGCACACATAACAAGAAAATTTACTGAAAATGGAATTGGTCTACTTGTTCTCTGAGCCATCCATGTGTTACTTCAAAAAAATTATTGACTCCGTCCACCACGCGTTAAAAATATGTTGTAATGTGCGGAGAAATATGTTTTCCTTTTTTTGCAAAACTGTACCCATTGTGGCAGTGTACGAAAAGTAAATACACGTTGGTTAGTACCTACTCAATGTCATTGGTAAAACACCATGTTCATTTAAAATTCTGTTTCGAATAGCTCCAACATAGCTACAGCTAAAAACAGCCTTTTCAGACTGTCAAACTTCAAAACGTACTGACTGAATGTATGTGAAAATCAATCGAGCGCTGTACTCTGCTGCAGACTTTCCACCAATAAAATTATATGTAAACATGAATAAGCGGGAATCTCACACGCTTAGTTCAACGCCTGGCTCGTAGAGGCGATGCGGCATGTGATGAACGCTTCAAGGTCGCCCTTTTAGCTCTTTCACTTCTGATCCTCTGACGCCACAAACCCGCTCTCAGTAGGCGGCGCTCTTAAGGGCTTGGGCCCGAGTTTCTCGGCTTTCGAGAGAATTATTTTTTAAAATCCATAAGACAGTCGATATCGTAAAATTGCTTCGTAACTTTGTTGCAAATTGGTTTTACTATGCAACGTAATTTTTCGAGACAAACTGTATGACGAGTGTAGCTAATTTATCAATTAAAAGGACATTTCGTTAATTAACTAATTAGCAATTATTTTGCAGTCTTCTGACTCGACAAAGTTAGAGTATGCAGTTTAAATCAGTCATAACAAAGTTACAAAGCGATTTTACGATATCGGCTCCCATTTATGTTTTAAAAAATAATTGTCGTTAAATGCGATGAAACTCGGGCCCATGCCCTTAAGATGTTCGTTAAAGGTAAATTTCACGGATTAATTTTTTGTCACGATGAACACCAATATCTTTTACTTCACTGCCTGCCTTGTGATTGGATGACAGCTGTTACATGTCTTAGACGGCTGCACGCTAGTAATAAATAAGAAAATAAAGAATTAGTGGGGCTGTCACGTGATACTCGCTTTTAAGGCTAGAAGACAACTGATACGCTACTGCGGCCGGTGGTTGAAGAGAACTGAGGAATCTGGATTACTGCTAAATGAAACCGCAAAATTAGCTCATTTCTAAACAATAATATTGTCATAATTTTGAAAACATTAATTATAACTATTGTTATCATACTGTCAATTTGAAACAGTACAATGAATTAAAAACTTTTTTATTGCACATAAAACGCCCTTTAGAGCTCTTGCTACCCTTAATGATTTTTTTATTTTCTCTTTTAAGGTTCGAGGAAGACTTATTAAAAAAATTGTAATGACTGAAACCTAGCTAAAGATAACTACATAAATGTTGGTCAGCGCTAGTGATGAGGTAAGTATGAAGCCGCGTCGGAATGATGGAGCGTGTGAAACAGGAGAACCCTGAGACAACCCGCCGACCAACGGTATCATCCGCCACTATTCCCACATGCGAAAATTCGGGTTCACCACGCTGGGACTCGAACCCGTACTGTCTTGGTGGCAGGCTATAGCGCAGTTGCGACGCCAACCATGTATGCATTATTTTGTTATCTAGTAGAGCGTAGTTATGTAACATCGTGCATAGTTTAAAATTAAAACAGTGCATGTTCCTCACAATTTAATGAACATAAATTAACGCGCGGTAACGATTAATGCAAAAGTAAGAACAGATCGTAAAATCTAATGATTCTATAAAAGTTGCATTCTTCTGACTATTCAGTAATAATACAAGAATAAATAATTTATTTGTAAGAATTGACACGCCCATTTAAGGGCGCGATTCACCTCAGTTTTCAACGTCTTTATTTACTTTTATATTTGCACCACATATTTTTTTCTTATTTTAGACATAAATTGTGATAAAATCTTCCTCTTAGGAAACTTTTATATCTCTCATAGTTTTTTTTTTTTTTTTTTTTTTTTTTTTTTTTTTTTTTTTTTTTTTTTTTTTTTTTTTTAATGAGTCGTAAACTTCAAAATTTGCACTTTACGGTTTTAAGTACGCCACTAAAACCAACTGACATACCAAACCGATAAAATTCACAGTGTGTAACAATGTTGTAGGCTATGATTTGACATATATAAAAACAAAAAATAAAATACTTTCGTATTTAATAAAAAATACTGAATTTTTAATTAAAAAATACCAACAATTTTCAAAAATACAAAACATATATTTTTTGTTTTTATATATGTCAAATCATAGCCTACGACATTGTTATATAGTGTGATTTTTTTCAGTTTGGTATGTCAGTTGGTTTTAGTGGCGTACTTAAAACCGTGAAGTCCACATTTTGATGTTTACGACTCATTATGCAAAAACTATGAGGGATACAAAAATTTCCCAAGAGGAAGATTTTATCACAATTAATGTCTTAAATAAGAAAAAAATATCTGGTGCAAATATAAAAGTAAATAAAGACGTTGAAAACTGAGGTGAATCGCGCCCTTAGTGTCTACATTAACGTAGTCAAAAGTCGATGTTTGTAACCACATCACAAAGAAGAATTACTTTAATTTATTTTTGATTCTGACAAGACGCTCTTATAAAGTAATGACTTTACCATGGACAGCCTATAATTATGGTTACGAGTTTGTGGCGAGAATATTTGTGCATCATTTGACTTCAATGTCTCATGTGCATATCAGCAGTTCTGCTTCATGGACGGTGATTGGATGTTTAAACTCTCGCTTATCTTGGTGTTCTGGCATATCACAGACGTGTGGTGTCACAATAAGCCTGTTCTGATTGGTGCAGTGAAATGAGAGACGTGTCTGGACCACGGTCGTACAAGTACAGGTCTGGACACTCGCTTATCTAACAATGTATTTTGCTTGACCCCCTTGTTGTTTGGCTGTAGTTCGTCAAGTTACCAAGAATATTGTGTTTTATTGGCGCTTCAGTTAGGGCGGTCGGACCCAAACTCCGCTCACTTTTTTTCCAGTGTTAAATTTATAAAGTAAATAAAGATTGCTGGAGCCTTTTCTTAAATTTGTGAGCGAAGAAAGTAATTCATAAATTGATAAAAAATACGTTTTGATAAATTGTTTATCTTAGCGGAAAGGAAGCGGGCGGAGTTTAGTCCGACCACCCTAACATCAGCGCCAATAAAACACAATATTCTCGGTAACTTGGTGAACTACAGCCAAACAACAAGGGGGTCAAATATCCAGGCGAGTGTCCAGACCTGTTCTTGTACGGCCGTGGTCTGAACAAACACACACTGCCAATAATCATGTATAAGGTCGTTCCTGATAAAGTGAGCACTAAAAATTTAAAATTTGAAAAAATAATCACTAGCCATTACTGCAAATAATTAAACATAAACTACAGTTGCCTTACTGTTTGTATGGTTGGCAGCGAAACTACGCAATATAGTTCCGTGTATTGTACTGTTTTAATTTAACAATACTGAAACAAAATCAACCGAAATTGTCATAAATGCATGTTATGTAATTAATAAACTTTTTTTTTATCAAACAGTATCGACTCATACTAACTACAGATTTTATCTTTTACGCGCAAACATCAAGTGCCGAGTCCAGAGAGGTTAGGTATTTCCCGGCGTCAGCCGTTACACGCGGAAGGATACGAATTGGTTGAAAATAGAACTTTAGCAGGGCTTTCTTGAGTGCTCACTTTATTCTGAATTGCATATAGCTAACCTGCCTATATGCACGTAAGACATAGAAACAAAATGGAGCAAACATCGTTTCCGCGACAAAATCCTGGCTCTACCCATAATACGCATTCCACTGGGAACTGATGAGGTATTTGCTACTACGAAGTTGGGACCCCTGATTTTCGTGAAAATATTTCTGCACCAACTGTTGTCAATGCCTTACGTGCACCGTTGTAGTTTTGCTGAACTGTTATTGGCAGCGTGTCTTTGTGGGAGGACGTTCCTTACTTGGCTGTACCGATCAGAACAAGATTACTGCGATTACTCACGTCTGTGACTTACAGTAAAACGTTAAGACTCGGCATCAGTCGCCATATTGAATTATTTTATTATTAGCTCTAATGAAATTCTGAGGAGAAAAATATGAAGTTTGTTACTATAATATCAATTCTGTTTACCAGCGCTACAATAAAAGCATCGCAGTTGAACTTTTAACGTACGTATATTTAAACCGTAATCAGCCGAGCAATAAGAATATAAACAAAAATTGCTCGACAGATTACGGCTTAAGTATACGTTAAAAGTACAACTGCTAAGCTTTTATTGTAGCGCAAGGTAAACCGAATTGATATTATAGTAACAAATTTCATATTTTTGTCCTCAGAATTTCATTAGAGCTGATAGTAAAATAATTCAATATGGCGACTGATGCCGAGCCTTGAGGCCTTTTTACGACGTTTTGCAGTTATTTCGAAATATTTTTTTATTGCTACCTAATACTCATATCAAAATTTCGCTGCACAGTTTTGACACTTATACGTTATAATTTGTAGCTGAATTTATTTGTAGAATTATACTGAACGGTTTTTTAGATTTCATTACCCAAAGTACCACGTTTTTCGTCGTGAAAATAAGCAAAAATGAATGAAATAATTTTTTTTGCTGGCGAATGGTACATAATTAAAAAAAAAAAAAAAACGCGTCCACAGTATTGTGCATCGTGTGATTGCACATTGACTCAATTTTTTTCAAAACTTTTGGTTAAAAAAACATTTGAGTTATTGGCACCAGTCTGAAAACAACTCGGGAACAAGCCCTTACGACGAGTAACGGTTAAAAATAACCAATCACTGACCATCAAACAGAGCTGCAGATGTGTACACGAGGCACTGTAACAAATTGTTGCAGAAATCATTTCTCCAAAAATAATAGTCCCTACTGCTAAGCATTTCCAGATGCTTTTGAGAAACTAAAACGTAATTTCTTAGTAAAATAATGTCACAGCACGTCAGTCACTGTCTAGTCAAAGACAAAAAAAAGTGTCTGAAGGACAGCGTTTGTGTCTCGCAGTTGCCACTGAACGAATTCATTTAGAATTCTGCTCGCAACCCAAGTGTGTCATCAGAACTGATTTGTCCGCTTGGTCTTCATGCGTCGTTAGGCAATAAACACGCATGACCTTGAGACGGTTAGTGGAGGCCAAATTACAGCAAGAAACGCAGTAACATCAAGCGCAAAGAGTTATGGGTTAATGACTAGCATGCCGCCATACATACACAAACATGTCTACTTGTTAGGCACACGTTTATCTTGTTATGGGTCCCGTTCACAAGTCTTGAGGAATGTTGCTACAAGATTTCATGAGTCAGGCAACTTTGTCTTAGTCCCAAATGTTACAATCGTGGCAAATTTTGGTGGGATCTGTACCTATACAACTACAGCACGTGACTGCATCCAGTAAAAGAAGAGTCAGCAGTTGGGCCATGTTATAGTAACAACCAATCATAAACCTGGGTTGTACGTCCGGACTAACAGAGAGAGACTTTCGTTAACTTAGACGAACTCATTGGTCAGATTCACCACGATGCAGGGAATCAAAACATGGCCAAGTCAAAGGTGTGAACAGAAAAAAAAATTCTCCCCAACTTATAAAGGATATTTTCCACATACAGACAGTATGGGGAATTATAGACGGTTCGGGATAAAGTGAGCACTAAAAAAAAAGCCCTGCTAAAGTTCTATTTTCAGCCATCGTATCTGTCCGCGCGTAACTGCTAACTACTGGAAATGTCTAACCTCTATGGACACGTCACTTGATGTTTGTGCGTGTAAGATAAATTGTGCAGTTGGTAAATACATATAGGTATCGTTTGATTTTAAAAATGTTTATTAATTAATTAGAATACAATTATGTAGTTTTCGGTTGATTTTGTTTCTGTATTGTTGAATTTAAATAGGAAAGTACACGGAACTATATCGGTTAATTTCGCAGCCAACCATACAAGCAGTAAGAGAACTATCTGTAATGTTGAATTATATGCAGTAACGGCTAGTGGTATTTTTCAAAGGTTAAATGTTTAGTGCTCACTTTATCCCGCACGACCTATATCTGCCTTCAACCAGTAAGTACGCAGCCGTCGACTGTTGCTACAGTGCAAGTCAAGCTCGGCATATGTATGGTACATAACTGGATCTACGATTTTGTCGCGAAAATATTTTTGCACCATTTTGTATGTAAATGCCGTATGTGCACATATGTGGCGCTGCTTCATGTTCATTGGTTACATGTTTGACCTCTCACTTGTCTTGAGAGTCACAGATGTATGATGTCACAATAACCTTTGTTCTGATTGGTGCAGTCAATTGAGAGACGTGTCTGAACAAAGACACGCTGCCAATAACCATGAAGTACAGCTGTCTATGTGTAAGCAAGGCTTTGAAACATAATGATTAGTGAGCAGAAAAATTGACGTTTTCTTATCGAGACAAGCTAGAATTGTAGCTATTGTAAGTTCGTAATACTTCCGCAATTGTCCCCTGACTTTCTAGATCGCTCTGATTCAAAGAGGAATAAACAACAATGAGGTATGACCGTGTCAGGGTGTAGTCAAAGAGTAGATGTCTGCTTGAGTTCATAGAAGGCTAGCCTACAAGGTCAGTGGACACGTGAATTATTCCTGTCTCTAATGATGGTGCAAACATTTTTTCGCGAAAAGTTCGTGCCTCTACTGATAACTAAGCATATTTATGAGTGTTACAACAAATGTGTGGGAAAATATTATATCATGTTTACTTTCCTAATACTCCTGTAAATACTTGGAATACGTTTTCAGATAATTTTCCACACGACTCGCATTCGGGAGGACAAGGGGGTCGATATCCAAGGTTCCTAATTATAGACCATGGCCTCATCTTTCTCTGTTTCCTGTCCGTTCAAACATATAATTCAGTTTCTAATGACTTCGCTATAGACGAGACGTATAGCTCAACTATCTATTCACCAGATATTTCTTACAATGTACTGTACGTATCGGGGGCTACGGGGATGTAGTGGTCAGACCATTCGTCTCCGACCAAGGCGATATGGGTTCAATCCCCGGCGAGGCCGGTCCTTGGGTTTTCGCACGTGGGAATTGCTCCGGACAATGCCGCTGGTCGGTGGGTTTTCTCGTAATCTTCCGTTTACGGAGCCTGGGACAATCAGATGACTACGAGCGCCCAGCAATGAATCTGCATTCGTAGTAAGATATTCTGGCCTCTTGGGTTCTCTTCTGAGGAGGGCCTCCTCGTACGATATTTACTAAGCAGTTGTTAAGGCGGCCGCCTGCCTGCCATGTAAACAGCGTTGCAACATCCTAGCAAAAACACTTTTTTTTATAATATTCTTCTCAACATGTTTCTAGTGTGTGCACTTACGAAAAGAACAAACACTTCAAACGATTTCGGAATGGTTGCTTAAAAACATCACGTTACTTAGAAATATTATATTGGAGCCCTTCAAAAAGGCTGAAATGTATTTTCCAATACATTATAACTAAACACCTACTCATGAGATTCGAGTGAAACTACAATAGAGAGGTGTATTGAACTTTGCTTAAAACTTTCCACCAATAAAAAGATGAGGTGACCACTGAAAGTGTCAGTCAGGTGAGTGTTCTACCATACCACTGCACTGTCATGCGGTACAGGCGATACCGCACCAGATGAGCCGGTCAGCATCGCCCTTGGCGTCGTGCCTCACACAAACACACTGCCACCAGGCGGGCACATTAAGAGTGCGTGGTAGATAAATAAACGCTGACAACATCAGTTGATTTCTACGCTTTTTCCGAAGCCAATATGGATAAAATACTGAATGACAATCCTAGATAATGGTATTTGCCAACTTTGTGAGTAAATATTTATCCAGAACTACTAATTCGTTACGTGTGATCTCTTGCGCCGCAGTTAAATGTACGAGGTTCCGGCGTCAGAGATAGTGCCTCAGTAGTTCGTAACACTGGAAACAATTTTGTTTAAAACGTTGGCTAAAACTATTGTCTAGGATTGCCATTGTTTAATTTTCGCAAATTGGCTTCAAGAAACCTACAGTTGTATATTAATGCTTTTAGCGTTTAATTATGTACCACGCCTTCTTAAGGATGTTTGCTTTCTGCCAAGCTTGCCAACACGTAGTTTTAATTACGAATCATTGTCAAATAAGTTATTTATCAATGGACTCTGCATAATCTTTCTGAGCTTAAAAAAAGCGAGGTGGTGCAATACACAAAAAGTCGAACTCTGGATTCCTAGTCTGCTCACCCTGAATTCAGCTTCCATTTATTTTTAGAAATCACTCCAGAGGAATATTAGTTAGGATGGTGACTTACTGAAAATTACGTCAGAGTTCATCTCCATTCAGTCTGAGCCACTGCTCCCATCTTTCATGACATTACTGTCAATGGCAAGTTTAGACCAACTGCTTACAGTTCGTTATACTCGTATAAAGTTTACCTCTATCTAAACTGTGTTAGTTAATTTTGTCTTGGAATGTCTATAAAACAATGGCCTTACTTGCTTCCTATTTACCGTACACAATGGGCAGCAGTCACCGCCCTATGCCATCCCCACGAGTTGCAAGTACACAATATATTTCTCGTCTGTCGATTAGCGCTGCTTATTAGAAGCAGGAGAGTTTGTGTGCTTAAAAAAACCGAAGGACTTATACATCTTCTTCAGCAGAGACTACAGAATAATGACGAGCAGCAGATATTAAGTTTAATGGTTTCCTGCAATCATGGCAGACTGCTGGAACTTAAGGATCGGTCGACGTCACGCGTGATTTTCAGCACGGAGTGTGAGAGTGGGTATAAATACCGCGGAGTGCGATGTTCACTGGCTCTGCGCTGTATTTTTAGCCGAAGAAGAGGTTTGGAGGGAGCGGGAACAGCGGCGGTTAGAGCGGACGTCAAGCACACACACACGGGTTACCAGCGGCGCACACAGCACACACGGCACACTAGCACTCACCCTCGACATCGCTAGCGCCGTCGTCGGACGCCAGGAACTCGTGCAGGTGGTGCGGCAGGTGTGGAGGCTCGGCGTCGTGAAGTTGGTCCTCCTCGCCGTAGTCGAGCCCCAGCTTGTCCATGCGCTCACGCACCCGCCCCATGAACTCCGACTGCAGCCGGGGGCGGTCCCCGCCCGCCTCCGCCGTCGCCGGCGTAGCCGAGATGCGGATGACCTTCTGCCGCCGGCGTTCACGCCTCTCCTCCACCTTGCTCATGTACTCTAGGTACATCTGCTGGCGGAAGATCTCGCCGTCACCGCTCGAGGCGGCCCGGGGCCTCATCCTCGCTGGCCGTGCCTCGCTCTGGATGACGGCGATGTCCCCCCTCTTAGAGATGATGTACTGCTCGGGGTCGAAGCGCCGTTGTTCACCCGGCGCGGACACCTGCCTTGCAAACTGGCGACCCACGTCACCTGCCTCCTCGTCCCACTCTCCTGGTAACGAGTACCTTCTCGGTTTGACGGACACCTGTTCGTCTTGCCCCCACTGTTTAGGACCCTTCGCCGGCGCAGGCGACTCTTGCCTGGTCGCTTTCACGTTTTCTTTTCGGGGACCTCGGATCTCCGCCTGTTCGTGGGTCTCAGTCCCCGACATGGAGCCGCTACGACCCCGAGCGAGGTTCATCCATTCCGACAAGAGCTTCGCCTTGAGCCTGTCGTCGTCGGACTGACGAAGGCTGCGGTCGAGGTTGTCGAGGAAGGCAGAGGATCTCTTGTCGACGGGCTTGTCCAGCTGCGGACCTGCCCAGGAGTGGCGGTTGGCTGGCCTGAGGGTCTCCATGCCGGCCGGCGTCTGTCGACGGGACGGTGCTCCGCGAGGGGACGACGCTCGGATGATTGCCAGCAGGCGGCTGCTCTCGGTCCCGCCGACTCGCGCCGCACCCTCCCCCTCCACCGAGGGTATTTTAACTGCACCTGACGTCACGCATTCCTTTTCGCCAGCCGAATCCACAATAAAAGCAAGCTCGCCCTCATCCTGCTTGCGGTGGGTCGAGTCGGCGACCTCCATGGCGACGTCTGCCCGCGGTGACACTTGCGCCTGCGAGCGACGTAGTAGCGTGGGTTTGTCGTGGTAGCAGTGGCGCTCTAGGTACTTCTTGTGCAGGTCCAGTAGGCTCTGGGCCTCGTCGGGAGTCGGCAGCATGTAGTGGCCCCTGTAGCCGCGTGCTTGCGCCGGCGACATGCATACCAGCAGGTGAGGGTCCACGCTCGTCGGCATCGCGACCCAGTCTTGACTGGCTACTTCCTGAACCACTGGTTCCTGTTCGTCGAGTTGTGTCTTCAGCTCATCATCCCAGCTGTTCTCATATCCCTGACTGTTCCATGAATCTTCGTTCGAATGTGCACTATGCGGCGATGCATGTGATCTCACACTTCCTGAACTTTTTCTCTGATCATTACCAACAGAAATACTCTGTGAATACATGTTAACACCCTTTATACCAAGGCAGATGAGTATTTCAGTACCGTAAGGAAGAGATAATATCCGATCCAATGCAAGGTCCTTTAGGCTTTTTGGCATGTTATTACAACAACCATGGCTCGAGAAACCAGTCTCGGATGGTATTTGTTGTGTGTGCTTTGGAGTTTTGGTTGGGTTAAAAAAAGTGTTATTGGAGGAATCATAATCTATGCTCGAAGAAGTATTAGTATAAAGTTGCTTAGGTGATATTTGATCACTGCAAGTATTTAGTTCCTGAACGGTCCTGAATGAGTCGTTAGAGAGCAGTAAATTAAGGCTATTCCTAGTGACTGGAGATACAGGAGAGGTAGGATCACTAATAAGCTCAAAGAGAGCTTCATGTACATTTCTCCTTCTGACGTCGGACTCAGGGAGGGATACAAAGAGATGCTTGAAGAAATCAACTATTTTTTCACTGTGGCCACCTTCAGACATAGGATCTTCCTCTGTGACGAAGGGTTTGCTAAAGTTGTGTTCTAGCATATCCGGGGACGTAGTTATTTCATCCTCACTATCATATGCAATTCCGACTGCTCTCGTTAGTTCAGTTAAGGATCTGGCCAAACTACCAGTTGGTTCGCCTGAAACTATCTGGGAATGTATTTCACTGTTTCTTGAGGAATGTATTTTGAAATCTTTCGGATTACTGCCCTGGCGAAAAACTATTACATTTTCGTAAATTGGGTCGTCATAGTACTGTGTGTCTTCGGGTTTGTTGGCTTCTTGGCATAAAATTAACTGATTATTTATACAATTTCTTGTACGATCATTTTGGACAGTTTTAGAAATTCTAGATATATCATTCACGCTATAATCGTGACAATCTAGCTCTACTTCTTCGATGTCGGCGTCATCTCCTGGGTCGTCACCATGTATGGTCACACTACTGGCACTGCTCGTGTCTTCCAGGAACACGACTTCTGCATTTTCCTCTGCCACTTGCGTTCTACCCCTCGTAAGTATCATACTATCCTCGTAAATATTTCCAGTTTCAACCTGACCTTCTGTTTTCTGTTGTGGATAAGCGGCAAAGTTTGCAATTTTATTACTGCTCTTCTCCCACATAATGCTATGTTTATGATTCAATGACTTACACTCGTCTCTGCTATGCCTGCTACAACTCCAAGTGAATATTGTCCCAGAGTAGTTAGTACTTGCCACGTGATGAATTGTATCTTCTACTGATGGAACACGACTGTTTGTGACAGCAACAACCTTGTCAGCTTCTTTACTAAAAATTAAATTTTGTGTGCTATGAAAAGTGTTCTGCTCAGCGACTTCTTTCTCATCATTACTTTCCCCGCCCTCTTCGACAATTACGTCTAAGTATCGCTGGCGCTGATTCGGCATGAAGAATGACTCCAGAATCTGTCTAGTTCGGTACCGTTTCGAAGATATAGGTTCTTTACTACCATCTACATTTAAATTTTGATGTATCTGGGATGCATTCTTGGTTCCTGGCTGTACCTGGAAATTTTGTTCTGGTGTTTCGACACCTTCTGAAGAAATATTCTGCTGCAAAGAAACTGAACTGGCCTTTAATGCAACAGAGGGAGTATGTGATTGTTCAATTCCCATTGCTGCAACGTTGCCGATTTCAACAGTCGTTTCCCACTCACCTTCGTTCATTGTACTTTCAACAGCTTCAGTAAAATATGGACCATCTGGGCTGTTTTCGATACTTTCAGTGGTGGAAGAGTGAACAGGTTTATGGTTTGAAGGGTTTGGACAACTGTCTTCTGAAATTTCCAAAACACCTTTTTTTAATTCGTTAGCTTTATGCATACTTTTGGTGTCAGTTACTGTACTTGTCTGTAGAAGTGTCTCTTGTTTAAGTGTGTGTTCCTCCTCTGCGGAGACTATTTTTGTATTTAAAAATGGTTCTTTTTCAAAACTGAGATTGTCTTCGTAAATGTTAGTAGTCTCGCAGATGCTGGGTCGTTCGGTTAGTGACGCACTATCTGCACACCACTCATTCCACTCGTGCAGATGATTATAAGGCTCCACGTTTTCGCTCGCGTTTATTTTCGTTCGTTCACAACTGGCAGGCTCGTTAAATTCGTCAGTCATTCCATTACTATTCAACTCATGTGCGTGTGGGTTACTATTGCTATCACTCATTTTCGCATTATTTTTATCCTCCCCCATATTAATACTGTCAGAGTCCACCAATAACTGCTGTCGCAAAACCACCTTTGAAACCATGTCATTTACACACTGCCTTACTGTTTGGACTTCGTTTTGGAATATAGATTTTTCAAGTTCAGTTCTGCTTTCACTTGTCCCAATACTTTCATTCCCAGATCGACCTTCAAAATCTGATGTAATATTAACAGGATTTTCCATAACGTTTTCGTCTAAGGAGATACCTCGCTTTAAAGTATTAACAATAAATTTTCCAGCAGTATTGACCTCTGATGAACCTTTATCAGCGGGCATTGCATCTTCACTCTGAGAGCCTAATTTTTCTTCGATATTACAAATGCTCACTTCATTCTCTATAGTTTCACTTCCACTTAAAGAAGTTGTCACTTTATCGGCAACAATGCTCTGTTTGACTGCTGGTTCGCTTCCGAAACACTCTTGATCCCCAAATGAGTTTCTCAAGATTATTTCTTTCTGAGATTTGCTTTGACATAAAACTGTCTTTGCAGTTATTTCGCTGATACGTACTGATTCACAGCAACTCTGATATAAATCTATGCTGGACTCATTACCAGAAATTCGTTCATCAGAATTTATTTGGATACATTCTTGCTGTTCAGACTGAGGTAATTTAGCATTTTCTTCTTGTATCGCATTTATATGAGAGCCTGAATTAGCATCACTTGTATCAGTAGTACGGTCAATTTCAATATATTCATTAAATTCATACCCTTCTTTACACTTACCAATAGTAAATTCCATTTCAATATTGTTCTGCGAGTGTCCCAGCGCTTCGTTTTTACTACTCTCGTCGCCTTCCTCTTCTTTATTAACTTGATAAGACGAGTTACCATTCTCGCATGGTTCCAGAACTTCGTCCTGGTAGATTGTTTCCGCTTCGGCTACACTACTTTTAACGCTTTTTTCCTCTGTTTCATTCTGACAAAAAACTGTCCCCACGACATTATTATCATTAATATCGACCACTGCAACATTTTTTTCGAACGACGCATCACATTCTGGTTCGTAACAAACAATGCATTTGTCATCCGTCTCATCACACAATAAATTCTGCAATTCAGGCACATAACAACTTACTTGTTCTTTTGATAATTCGTTTTGGTACGAAGTATTTCTTAACACACCAGTATCAGTAATGTGTTCAGCTGCAGCATCATTTTGGCTGGATTGTGCAATGTCAGATTTATAATTAACGACATGTTCCTCAGCATTATCCTCTTTACCAGAGACTATTGTTGTGGTATTTGTAACAGTCATGCTGTGAACTACATCTTTCTCGCTTGGTTCCAGATCTTCGTTTAAGCATGAAGTAGTCCTTACCACATCAGTACAAATAGTGTGTCCAGTTGCAGCATCATTTTGGCTGGACTGTGCAATTTCTGATTTATTACTAACGACATGTTCCTCATTATAATAATCTTTACCAGGAAGTATTATTGTGGTATTTGCAACAGGTATGTTGTGAACTACATCTTTCTCGCTTAGTTCCAGATCTTCGTTTCGGTACGAAGTAGTCCTTACCGCATCAGTACAAATAGTGTGTTCAGCTGCAGCATCATTTTGGCCGGACTGTGAAATCTCAAATTTGTTATCAACGACGCGTTCCTCAGCGTTATCATCTTTACCAAGGACTATTAGTGTGGTATTTGCAATGGGGATGTTGTGAATTATATCATTCTCTCTTAGTTGCTGATTATCGTTTTCGTGGCACATTCCCTCTTCAACTTTACTACATTCAACTCTCCTTTCTTCAATTTCATTTTTACATAAAACGTTTTTTTCAACATTGCTACAGTTAATTTCTACCACTGAACCAGTGTTATGGAATGACTCATTAACTTCGAATTTGTAACCAACAGTGAGGTTTTCATCAGTCTCATCATGTAAGCTAAGCACTTGAGTTCTATCACAGATTACTTTTGCTTGTTCTAAGTCATTTAAGCATTTAGAAGTCCTCATCGCGTCGGCACCAATCGTATGTCCTGTCACAGCATCATTTTGAGAGGACTGTGTAATGTCAAGTTTATCAATAACGGCAAGTTCCTGTTCTGCTTTATTTTGACAGCACTCTTGTTGTTCTGTTTTACTGGACACATTTTCGTCCTCAGTATTTTTAGTTTCCCCAGAATCAGTCTTCGACTCACATGTATCATTGGCATGTGTAACTGGAGTGTATTCATGGAATGAGTGTCTGTCAGGATGTCCGACATCAGCTACATGACCATTATCAGTTCTATTCTCGCAGTGACTGCCAGGTTCTGCTTTATTACTGACAACAATTTGTTTATTTTCAAAGTCGTTCTGACAAGGTGAAGTCCTCTGAGGATACGAGTCATTTATGTGGTCACCTGCAGAATCGTTCTGAGATAGTTCATCAGAACCTGATTCGTTGCCAATGCTGTGTTCCTCTGTTAATTTAGCATCGCTATAATATTGGGCTGTTGTTTTATCGCCATTTATTTCCTCTTCATTTTGGCGAGGAAATATTCTTTCGTCACCAGTGTCAATATTACATCCCTCTTCGGTTTTTATATCAACTACGTGCTTTATTGCATCGACGTTCTCAGCTGAACATTCATATCCATATCCAGCAATGTCGAGATCTGTCACTTGTGTTTCTGTAGTTTCACTGCCGACAACAACTGTCGTTGTTTCACTAATATAGCTTTGATTTCTTAAAACTGCAAGGCAAGACATCTGTCTTCTCCCGAATTCATTTTCATGGTGTACATCACTGTGAGATTCATCGGCGTCACAAGAACTGTTAACTTCCAACTGCAACTGCCCATCAGTACCTGTAATGCTTTGCTCGGAATCATGGGTTCTAGCTACATTTTCCCGATTCAGTTTTTCAGAATCCCACAAGGAACCATCAACACTGCTTCCATTGCTACTTACTATTTCTGTTCTACGATCACAAGATGAATCAATACAAAAGCTTCTAGAACTAAACTCTACTGATTTGCTTTCAAGGTTCGAGTCCACGATGCGAAGTTCATAGTCACCTTCTATACTTGCTTCTGTAGCAGGTGACATAGGGGAGACAGCGGTGTCATCCCTTTCTTTTCTGTAATCCACCTCCTGCAGCACGTCTACCTTGGAACTCTCCACAATGGTACCTGCCTCAGTCTTGTCTACAGAGGAACTAGACTGTCCATCGCCAGTTACTGCACCCGCCTCAGCTTGGTTCTTGAGGCGGTTGGCACGTGACCTCCTGCGACGTCGTGACCTTGAACTGCCGCCCGGAGAGGTGACATGCTGAGGACCTGGCAGACCAAGACCAGGAGTCCATCACGACGTATGGGACTGTCTGCTGGTTAGCAAGCCTCGGCAAGGCAGGGAGTGATGAGAGGTCACTAGTACTGGTAGTATACATGGCTTCATTGTTAGGCAATACACGCTTCGTTTAAGGGGTCTGCCCACCAAACTGGCAGCCATGACATTAAATCAGGGAATCAATTCTAAAAGAAACTAGTTGGCAATTGGCCAAATTAAAAAATAATTCTTTCAAAGAAATGTTCCACGTAAAATTACTTAAGAAATATTGCAATGCAAAGAACTTCTAAAAAAATTGTACATATTCCCTCTTACGGTTTTCGGAAACATTAATGTTAAACTTATGTTTCGGATATTTGGTACCAAATGTACTAAACTGGGAAAGATCCTCATACGACGATAATAGTCCAAAAATTACACGCAAATACTAGTTATACTTTGTTTGGCATAACTCAATTTTACATTTGTACAAGGCAATCACTTTTGAAGTATTGTAGATGTTCGATGCCATGTCGATCGACATTTTTAGTCAGTATATATTGTCCACGACATAACTAACTGTAAAAGTAGGCTTTAATTATACAAAACAGAGAATATTATTGAAATTAATACACGGCAAAGTAATTAATTTTAACAATAATTGACCCGTAATTAAAACTCCATGGCTGCAAGTTTGGTAAAGAGACAGGGCCCTTATGGAATACGCCTGGCTGGCGCATAGCATGCGTTGCAGAGGTTCGGTAGAAAGCACATGATCCAAAAACTGTTAAAAACTAAGTAGGTCTAGTAATGTATAATACGACAAGCATTTAAGAAAAAGTTCCATGCCTGAAAACAAAAGCGTTAAATTCCCATTTTAACATCACGGATTATTCTTGCGTGTGTGAAAATTGTTAAAATTGGCGTGCTGAGAATTAGTTCCGACTGCTAGATTTTTTTGCACAGAATTTTCGTAGCTGCCCTAAAATACGTGTCATACTTTTCTGTTTAGTTTAACCATAAAAAAAAAACCTGTGCTCAAAACTTAATGTCGCATTTATAGACAAGTCGCCGCCGAAAATACTGTACGCTAGTTGTGCAGATAGCTGCGATTATACAAATAGTTAGTAATCAAGATTCGACCTTAGGACTTTTCTTGGGAAAGGGGGAGGCAAGATTTTTTTTTACCGGCATTGGCCTTGTTACATTCGTAAGAATTTTCAAAATTCACATCAATAAGCATAAACTATAATGCAGCTAAAAGTACTAGGCATAGCTACATTTTGAAGATGATAATGCATCAGAATAGTTACACAGTTTTTCTTATCGAAATAATCAACATATTTGTTATACTCTTTTCATTCTAAATTCGTAGGGGGGGGAGGGCAATTACTACCCCCTTGCCCCTTAAATGACGCCACTGAAGGAAGACGGTAGCAAAGTTCATTACAAGTTTCTGAGTTCTGCATTCAACCGGTTACTATATTTTAAATTATGGCAGTCTGTAGAGCCCTTTTAAGCTATGTTACAGAGGTCTTAGAAACAATGTTTTTAATGAGCATGATGTCTTAACAACATTCCGTTCTTGTCCGATGTGTGTTTTCTTTTAGCACGTTGGCACACTGGGCGCACGTGAAATAGTTTCGTACAAAGCACGTCTTTACTAACACACTGCAGGCAGGCGGCGCCCTAAAGTTTGCGGGCAAGCAGGCGTAGATGTGAGAAGTACTTGAAATTAGGTTCTTTTATTCGCGGGGGATTATAATAAAGGTAATCTATACGGGCGAGACTCGTGCCCGCGACAATAATAATACCGCCTCTATGCACAGTGTACTAAATTAGTGCGTAGATAAGGCTAATTATATTACAGGTCAGAAATAAAATATGTTTTCTTATGGGAGAGCTTGGCACAGAGAACATTTCTGCCGTTAGTTTCTCTGCTATCGCTAAGAGGCCAGATTAAATACGAAACCATAGTAAAATTAAGCTTCAATAGGCTTGGAAAAGACAGGCGTCTTTTAATTTTAAAGGTAAAATAAACTTTTTTTTGTTTTAAATTATCAACTTCATGCAACTTAAAATTCACGAAAGCTCTGTGATTGGCCAGTTTGCACCCATTACCGATAACAGTGCTCAAGCGGCGAAATTTTTCCTGTGCTAAAAACATATATCTTTCAATCCTGCAGTAGAATTAACCTTAGCATAGAGTTTTCGTAAAGTGGCACTAATTTTTATGGGACTTAATGCGGCGTTCTGTGTTATTCAAAACATGCTTGATACCTAGAAATGTCGCGGGTTCAACAACCAGCCGGCTAGACTGCACAGTCTTGTATACACTCAGATACTTGTATATTGTCTGCTGCTACAATGAGTGGACAGTTGTATACGTGACAAGGTAGCACTGCAGTCAGTGAGTGTCTTCATACAGGTCTGCTATTGGTTCACAGTTCTCAAGGAAGAGTTACAATAACAAATGACCTAACGTCTTCTCAAATGAATTAGCGAAAATTCCCGGCTCTCTACAAGCATAATCTGAAGTGTAGAAGTAACACTGCCGAAACTAAGTTTCGCGTCAAAGAAAGAGCGTGTAATCTTCACACCATCGTGTCCATGTGCCAGATGAAAACATCTCATACATGTCCACGCACGTTACCTTACCAGCAGATAGCTGAAAGGCTCGGAAGCAACGCAGGAGAAACTACGTGAAATATAAGTAAAGGTGACAGTTCCAATCACTACTATTAGTCTCCAATCAGGAAAAATAAGCAACATAAATGTCACCACACTCTTAGCAAACAAGCCGAAGAATATAAAGTCCACAAGAGTTAGTAAACAACGTGCAGAAAAAATAACACAAGTTAGCGAAAAAATAACACAAGTTAGCAAACATCTGTACAGAAGACACGAGAGAAAAACGTTAAATATTAATGATTTGTTAATAATTATTTCATATTGTTTCAAGAAAACGAATTATTTGAGTTTATGATGAAATATAAAGATTCATAATACATTTGGCGAGAAAAATATTAGTAGCTAGAAGTTCCAATAACAAAACACATAACGAAATTCGTTTGCGTTAAAAAAAAATTCTAAAAATGACGGCAATTTTCATTATTTACAGTAATATTCAAAACATACAAAGCGATTTTGTAATGTGTTTTCAATCATGTGCCCCGTAATATGAAATTTAAGTGTAAATTATTTCATTCCAGTAAGTCAGTTGGTTTTTGTAATTTGTGTGTTCCCATAACTTGCAAAATTTGACTTTTTGACATGACGTTATGGGAAGACTACGAGAGCTAAAATATTTTCACAAGTAGAAAATTATGTCACAAGTAAAGTCTACAGAACTTAACACTGTGTCGTACAAATATAAAATCATGCGTGTTTTTTTTTTTTTTTTTTTTTTTTTTTTTTTTTTTTTGTGAACGCCCTTGAGGGTCTACACGGCTACAGTATCTGTTAGTTTGTGAACACCCTGAACTATGTTAGAAATTAGTATATTAATTCTTTTAAAAATACTGTAAATTATGAACTCATAAATTGTTCCCCACATTTACAATTCTGTAACAATATTTTCATCATCTCAATGCAGAAAATGTTCTTGTTTGCCCAAAATTGATATCGTGAAAGATGGCTGAGCGCAACCGAATATAATTTAACATGTAATTTTCTCGTCTGTGAAGTACAACAAGCCAAGTTTAAATTACTTTTTTTAAACACATATTTAAAATGTATCATTATTGCGACCTAGTGATATATAGGCCTATATATATATATATATATATATATATATATATATATATATATATATATATATATATATATATAACCTTCCTATAAACTCTCAAACACGGACCTCTGACTTCGGCGGAAGTATTTTTGCACAACTTTGTTTCAGTGCATTACGTGAACACCTGCAGTTCTGTATCGAGGTCAATTATTGGACCTTTCTCCGCATCTTGGGGTTATTTCTACCCGCTAAACGTGTGGGGTTGCAGTAACCTTGTTCTCACTGGCGCAGTTAAATAAGTGACGCCTATTATAAGGCACGCTGCCAATAACCATGAAGCAAAGATGCAGATGAGAACATTAGGTATTGAACAAAAATCTTTTCGCAATAATCCCGGGTCCCTACTCACAAATCCAAAACATCTGACCAATATTGATGACGCAATTAGTGATATATCATTTTTAAATTATATTTATATTCCACCTTTTTAGAATCATTAGGTAATGAGTACGTGAAAATTGTCGTCTACATTGTCTACATTTGTATAATGTTAAAGCGCTGTAATAATATTTTTTTAGTAATTTCTGTTTGCAATTTAAATATAGTTGTAAAATATAAATGGAAAATGCAACACGCTGTGTGCAATGCATGGTTTGCTACGATGTATATATATATATATATATATATATATATATATATATATATATATATATATATATATATATATATACTGTGAATATTTTTATCGTAATGAAGATATTTTAGCTTTCATTGTTATTGTATAATGGCTAGAGATGATGGTATATCGCGAAAATGTTTTGTGCCAACATAGCCTTGAAAACACTGACACAACGTAGCTGTCTGCAGACCAATAACGTGCATCACATATTATAATAGCGGTATTCTTATTGGCTTAGTCAAATAGGGCAGTAGCTTCGCGTACAAGGAAAAGCCAGTAATCTTTTGATAAGTTGAACGCACGTTGAAGCCTAGTAAAAGGTCAAGTTTTCCCGCGATAAACCATCATCTCTAATAATGGCATGTCAAAGTCAGAATTTGCATAAAACGATTTTATGCAAGGAAGTAAAACCAACTTGCCAACTTAAACGAAGTAATTCGCACTGAAGATCAACGATAAGGCTACGTCAAGACCTGTATAAAATCCAAACTTAATTTTATTTTGTATTTAAAAAAAAAATTAAAAAATTTCCATTTTTTTTTTTTTAATTTCAAATTTAGTACTTTTAATTCAAGTTCAATGAGAATTTTGTAGATGTTTCGACGTAGCCCGTGACACTGTTATTCAGTGTGATTTATTTGATTTATGTTAAGTCAGTTGGTTTTGTTTCTAGCATAAAACCGTTTTATGCAAATTTGGACTTCGTCGAGCCATTATACAAAACTATGAAAGCTAAAAGATTTTCATTACTGTAAAAAAAATTACCACAGTGTATGTTTACACTACAAACCATGTCTCGTATAAATTTAAATATTATTAAAGCAATTAAAATTTTCGGCAAACCAGTAAACTAGTAACCAGAAGTAAACTTAGTAAGGAGCGGACTCGCAAAAATTAAATATACACAACAGCTAGGCTACTGCCTAAGTACAACCAATAAGAACGCACTATGGATAGAGCCCACGATTTTTGGTGAAAAGAATTCTGCAACAATTTATTTCAATGCCTTATGTGCACATATGCAGCTCTGCTTCGTGGTCAGCGATTGGCTGTTGTAAATTCTCAGCGTCTCGGGGTTTTACCCGCAAATCACGGACGTGTGGTGTCGCAGTAACCTTGTCCCTGCTGGCACTAGTCAAATGAGCCACGCCTACCATTCTGCCAATTCTCAAGAAGCAGAGCTGCATTTGTTCACACAAGGTATTGAAACAAATTGTTGCAGAATTCTTTTCACCAAAAATCGTGGGCTCTAACTATGGAGTTTGTACCTCTGTCCGCATGTCTTATTATAAACGCCATAGAAAAAACTTGAACTAAAACTGTGACTAAATATTAGTAACTAAACTTGTTAATTAAGTTCTATTAGCAGAAATTTCAAACGTCAATCACATAATTTTTCTAGTTGAAAATAATATGTCTTTTATTTAGAATTTCAAAGCAAGACTGCACTGGGTGAGTTACAAATGGCTTTGTGGGACTTCATTCCGTTTCTGTGATTGGCTAAACTTAAGAATACCACTGATGAACTAAAGCAGTAATCAGTTAACTATAGAATAATTGTGAATGCCTCTATTTTAACCAATGTGGTGGAGAAATTTCTGAGTTGTATTGCTTAAGTCTTAATGCTTACATTTTTAATTGTGTCGACCCACTTACACACTTCATTGTTCGTAGATCCATGCCGTTCTTTGTGTAGTTCGAGCACAGTTCCTAGTTGTGCTCTGTAGATGACATCTCTCTTTCTGTTCTACTTTCTGTGTGGTAGATCTTTGTTTATATTTATGCTTCCAACGTCCCCTTCCCCCTTGTACCTTCTACACCATGAGTGCTGTACTCTTGCCGTAAATAACGAACGTATGCTGTCATGCGACATTTAATTAGTAGTTTAACTTTGAAAGTGGAATGTTCCAGTTGTACAGGAACGTATATTCCTACGCATCGCCCTGATAAGTTTCGCTTCTGATCTTCGGAAACTTAAGAGGGCGTGGTACATAATTCAACGCTAGAAGCATTAATCTATAACTGCAGGTTTCTTGAAGCCAATTTGAGAAATTTTAACAATAGCAATCCTAGGCAGTAATTTTAGACAACGTTTTAAACAAAATTGCTTCCAGTGTTACGAACTTCTGAGGCACAATCTCTGACGCCGGAACCTCGTGCATTTAACTGCGGCGCAAGAGATGACGCGTAACGAATTAGTAATTTTGGGTAAATATTTACTCGTAAAGTTGGCAAATACAATTATCTAGGATTGTCGTTGAGTATTTTATCCACGTTGGCTTCGAAAAAAAAGCGTAGAAATCAATTGATGTTTTCAGCGTTTATTTATCTACCAAGCACTCTTAAAAATAAAAATATAAGTAAAGAAGAATAAAAAGAATGTGTTCTCCTTAAATAAAACCAGAGAGAAAAACAAATGACAGTACGGTACTACGTATGCTCCCGCTAAGCCTTAGATGTTTGTTCATTGGTGATTGTCCTACTGTCACTAGAGACGGAGCAAATTCGCGGGTTCGCTGCCAAGTAGGCTAGCCTCCAAGAATATATGTGTACTCAAGTAGACAACAGCTGCTCGTTGGCTGCTAAGTGACACAGTGGCACCAAATAATAGTACCTGCATTAAGTTGCGTCTCTGTTATTGGCTGGACGCCGCTTAGGGAGTTCCAAGTAAACAAGAGCGAATAGCATAAGACGTAGAGATGGGAAACTTTCGCAGATTCAATTATGTGCATGTTAGAATCCATTGTCCTATACATACTGAAGCCCTGTCTATTCGTTCATTGCCTGCTGCTCCACAGAGTAGCAGCTAGCGCCCACATTGTCGGGGCTTGAATATGCATAGGAGAGTTAATTATAACATGCAGGTCATTGAATCCGCGGAACTTTCCCATCTCTACAAGAGACGCGAACTCACACGTATTCAAGTCCTAACTTGTGCCCAAAACAAAACGCAAATGTTTCAGGTCTGTGACTATCACACTCGATCACAAAGTCTGTTATATTTCACTTGTAAGTGTGTCTGTAGCGTATATTTCGACAAGACGTGTGTAATAAACTGTAGTATTGGCAGTTCGGAATAAAACGATCACTCAAAAAAGCCATGCTAAAGTTCTATTTTCAGCTAATTTATATCGTTTCGCGCGTAACGACTAACAACGGGACATGTCTAACCTCTCTGGACTCGTCACTTGATATTTGCCATAGCCATCTCTAGTACAAGGACGCTGCTTTATATCTGGCAACCCTGCCAGGCGGGGTCACTTTAATTAACACTACTGTTAGCTCTCCACAGGCATTTGCTTTGACTGATTCGTTATTGTGCCCTACATATCGGCGAATCAGGGGAAGCCACAGCCGTTGGTGAGACAAAATAAGTGTAAAAAAAAAAAGACCCTTCCTGGCAGGGTTGCCAGATCTAAGGCCGCGAACTTCTACTGAAGGCGGCTATGTAAGATATATTGTGTAGTCAGCGTGAATTTACAGGTTCGATAAAAACAAGTTTATTACTTACATATAATACAATTATGTCGATTTATGTTGTTTTTGTTTCACTGTGGTTGTATTTAAGAAGGGAAATACACGGGACTATATTGCGTAATTTCGCTGCCAACCATACAAGCAGTTAGGTAACTACAGTTAATGTTGAATTATATGCTGTACCAGCTAGTGATATTTTTCAAAGGTTAAATTTTTAGTGCTTACTTTATCCCGAACGACCTATACATAGGTACTGGAAAATTTAGCGAATTCAATTACTTGCGTGTTAGAATCAACTAGCCTATGCATACTCAAGCCCCGACCATTTGTCTACCAGTTGCTACTCAGTGGAACAACAGACAATGAACGAATAGACGGGGCTTGAGTATTCCTAGTGCAATGGATTCTTGCCTACATGTCATTGAATTCGCGAAATTTTCGCGTCCCTACCTATACAATGATGCACATTACTCTAGATTAACCAAGTATGAAGCTACCTTCGAACGAGTTAGCGACATATTCCGGTACCAACCCTATACATCAAGCTACTGATTTTTTTTTTTTGTAAAAAGAATTTTGCACAAACTAGTTCCAATTCCTTACGTGCACATCTGCAGCTCTGCTTCATGGTAATTGGCAGCGTGTACTAGTGCAGGGGCGTCACATATCTGACTGCGCCAATCGTAACAATGTACTGCGACACCACACGTGTCGTTTGCCAGTAGAACAATCGAGGGCCGTATCTATAAACGACTTTCGAATGACAACCAACTGCTATCCCCATAGAGAAAGCATTGGTGAGCAGTTGGTTGTAATTCGGAAGCCGTTCGTAGATACGGCCCCGAGACAACAGAGTTATAATATCCAATCACTGACCATGAAGTAAGGCTGCACATCTACACATTAGGCATTAGAACAAATGATCCAAAGTTCTCTATATTAAAAAATCAGTGGATCTACCGAAAGAGTAACATTTCGCCAAACGTAGAGTGCCAAGCCGTTCCCCTTCTGTATACACAGCTATTCTGTGCCATCAGCACATAAATAAACTACCGAAAATATCTTCTTCTTTGGTTCCCACGAGGTAGGTTAACTACACAGTCGGTTGTTACCTACGTTGAAAAAATTATTTTGCATTTTAACTTTTCTTTAGTAGTTGCAAAAAAAACTACGTAACACTGCAAAATATTATTGAAAATTTTATAATTTCTCTTTAAAAATGTTAGCTACAAAAATTATCTTGTATATTTAAAAAAAAAAATATTGAATAGTTTACAGCTATTTTTCTAGTAGCTACGCAATACAGCAAACATTCGCAATTAGATTCAACATTTTTGTTTTGTGAACATGCAAAATAAATTTAGGCCTTCAATGAAGTGTCGTTAAACTGTCTACAATACATTCTTGTTCAAATAGGTTCTAATACGTCCTACATATCCCACGACGTGTTTTTTAAAGTATTCTCTGCTATATCTGTCCTATAACAAATAATTATTTCGAGAAACAGAATTTAAGAAAACATCATACAATTTTAAAATTTTTATACAGTATGAATCTACATAATTGCCCGAAAGAAGGCACGCGGCAGTTACTTAAACATTGTTAGTGTAGAGTTAGCTCGTCACGCCCGGGCGGCTGGAAATCTTAGTGATCTGTCGCAATATTATCGGCCTGGACGGTCAGGAAGTTGGTAACGGATCGACATGCATGTGCCATTCTAAAAACATTCCGCGTGAGAACGACTTTATACGTACTTGTCTCAACACTAGTCTATCTCACTGGCTTGCCACAGCTGAAAACTTAGTGAAATGAATTCTTGTAAGAAAACGAGGAAAAGTTTTGTAACGTAGGCTAAATTTACGGTTGGCTCAATTCTTAAGAGAGAAATTCGTAATTGAAAATTCACCTTGATAAATCAAAAAGAAGGAAAAATGAGTAGTGAATTCCCGATTGGGGTGTAATAATATTAAGATCTCCACCTGGTGAAAAAAAAAAAAGTTTCTAATACCTTAAATCATCAGTAGACAACGGGATTGGTCGAGTTTTTTTTTTTTTTGTTGCATAGATTGTTTGGCTATTAAGAACACAGTTTGTAGCAGGACCCAATAAACAAACAAGGTCATCTTGTCGCAACACACTCAAGTGAACTGTTTTCGAGAAACTGGACTTGGACTTACAAACAGTGGAACCTTAACATAGGCAACACGCGAAGCACAGGTGCTTTGAGTGACCCCATTATCTACTGAAGGAGAAAGATATTCGTAACTATTGTTCACAGAATGCAGAGCTTATTAATTATCAAACAGCACCTCCTTTCTTTTGCTTATTTCGATTTTTTTTTCAATCGCAAATATTTCTCTTTTAAGGACGTTGGACCCGTAAAAATTCACAATTTTATATTTGTGCCAAACACTGGTCAACTTTTTTACACATCAGATGACATGTCATTTCACCAAATAACAAAAATTTAGGTCCCATAGTTTTAGCATAATCACCTATCAAAGTCCCAAAATGGCGGTTGCGGTGTAGCCAAAATAATAAAAAATAATTAACTTGCAGAAACAAGATAATTCGTATTAATTCTTAATGATGTGAGCTACTTCAAGACACTTTTGTGAACACAAAGCGATACAATTTTGTATTTTTTAAAAATTGATTAAAATGAGTAAATTTTTGCATAACTTTGACTTTTGGCTACTACTGAAATTTTCAAAACTAACTTTTGTCAACCATGTCATAAAATGCATTGATACACTGACTATCAGTTCCTGTAATTTTGAATTTATTAGTTAATTACTTTTTTTGATTTTGGCTACACCGTAATGGCCATTTTGTGACTTTGATGAGTGATTATGCAAAAACTATTGGGCCTAATTTTATTTTATTTTGGGAAACGACGTGTTATCTGATGTGCAAAAGTTGAACAGTGTTTGGCAGAAATATAAAAAAATGAAATTTTACGGGTCCAACACCCTTAACGCTTTGCGGAATGGACACGTTTTCTATAGATATAGATAGGATAGAAGGTAGTCGCCTATACACACATTGTAGAGATGCCAGTAATATTGGTCTCCATGTTACCTACTATACACCGTCTTATTAGTCCACACTACATCTGACACGCCCACTGTACTGTACACCGTTCATTACTGGTCCCCTTAAATACAATGAAGTGCCTACCCGTCAGTTTTCAATGAAAGAACCCCAACTTAGGCAACATGATTTTTACAAATATCACGGTAATTTCAGCAGTAAACATACTGTTTTTTGTCTACAATAAATGGTGGGTTACGCGTTTGTATGGATTTTTACACGAAATTGTGAACGCTGGCAAGACAATGACAATGCATTCTTAACAAAATATTTTTTTTCGAGGCAAAGAAACGTTCGGTGAAGTTCTGCTTGAGCAACATTCTGGCCTAGTCCTCAGAGTGTTAAGATTTGTGCCAAACACTTTCTGGCATTAGACACCTTTACATCGTTTTTTTACAGGTATTGTCTCAGAAAGTTTGTAACACACTTTCAAAATATAATGTGCCTGACTTCCAGGCTACACTATACGGACTCGTACACAGCAGAGAAGTTGTTATTTCATTGGCTACCGCTTGAAGCCAGTCAGCACTGTCACAACATAGAGCTCCGCCCCTCCAGTGCTGAAGGTATGCTATTGGCTCGCCATTCTCTTGGGCGTGCCTCGTTAACTACCGTCCGATCACACAAGTATATACACTCGTACAACTATCTGTAGTCGCATGGTCTCTAGCCTACATATTCACCCAGGTTTGAAATCTTGGCATACACGCTGCCAGAAATGTGTTGTTACTAATACACTACATGAATCAGTCACTTGAGAAACAACATAAGTTAATTTGCTACCAGAATATGTTGTTGGTGTTATAATTTGTACATAGAAAGTCAACTAAATATGGTGATTCTCAAACGAACTCACAATGTAGTGCTTCGCTACACTCGTAGATGACTCTTAATGCAGTTTAATAATATGTGTATTTACCTCTGTACAAAACTATAACACCCACATCTCATTTTGGTAGAAAATTAACTTACCTTGTTCCTCAAAAGACTAATTCACTTATTTTTTACCAACGACCTTAAGATGTACTTGTGTCTTCCTTTCCTAGCAAATGTGTTTTCCCGATTAGGATCACATAATATTTATAAATACTATATAACCTAATACAGTAGAATTTAAAGTAATTTAAACAAGCCGAGTGGTAGTTCATTTTAAAGTTACCTGAATGAACGCGGAACACAGTTTGAATGGCGCTTGACCCGGGACTACGGCAAACTTCCAGCAGCCCGGACGTGGCGCGCTAGCTAGCCAGCTACATGCAGTACAGGACAGACATGTCACAGGGACTAAGGACACACACACTCACCCTTGGTCGTGGTCGCAGCAGGCGCCTGGGAGCCGCCCTCGGGCGCAGCTATTGGGACGTCACCTCGACGGCCACCGGTCCTGTCTTCACTCCCTGCAGACAACCACACACATCCTCTACGTCACACACTTCACATTCACGCTCAGCATACACCTTAGTCCAGAGGCCCAATTTTCTAAACTACCAGAATATTTGACTCGATAGCTAGTGTCGGAATCTTGAAAAACCCATTTTTGAAACGACCATAGTTAGAGATGATGGTACATCGCGAAAATGTTTTGTACCAACATACCCTTCAAAACACTGTGGTTTCTTCTGCAATGTATGATTGGGCGATATACGTCTGACACAACGTAGCTGTCTGCAGACCAATAAGAGTAATCAAATTAGTGGGATTCTTATTGGCTCAGTCAAATAGGGTAACAACTCCTAGTACAAGCTAAAGTCAGTAATCTTCTGGTAAGCTGAACGTGTGCTGAAACACAGCAAAAAGTCAAGTTTTTCCGCGATAAACCATTATCTATAACCATAGTTGCTATTGAGTGAAGGGAATTCGATTTCTATAATAAGATGTGGCATCGTTGCATTTTATGTGACGTCGAAGCAGCCAATCAGTGGTTAGTGTGAATAATAAAAAATATAAAGGTTGGAGCAAATAAGGTGGCGTGTTATTTGAATATCAAATATTTTATTTCTGTTAGAGCCATGAAAAAAAAAATAGAATGCGTTGCTGATATTTTAAGACAGAAGTGAGATTCGTAAATAAAATTACATGATTTTATTTACTTTGCAAAAACATAATAACAATATTATGTTTTAATTGGTCACAGGAGTACAATTTTAGCTCGTCTTTTCCAATTTCGTAACACATGACTTCAGAGATAACATTTCCTAAAATTCCATATTTGCAGTTTATTGTATTTACAGAAAAATCTAGAAAACATTCTTAAACATTTTTACGTTTTGCAGCACCTTCGACCTGTATTTTACTACGCTAAAACTTTCTTAAATAATTTTAAATACATAATTAGTTTCGCTTTCCTTTTACGAATTTTCGACATTGCATACTGTTTTCGACGCAACTAATTACTGTAGACTAGCCCTTGAATAAGTGATTTAGTGTGAAACCACAACGAAGCGTCCATTTCCTTGTTTCAACAACCACGAACCACTAAATAAGACCAATATCTCCATCAGAATTGACATTTCGCCACCTGCTCGGCAGGCGGATTTATTTCGATACTTTGGATGCAGATTCCGGAAATAATTCAGCTATCGAGTGTTCAAAAATATTTTTTTCTTTATTCCGATACCAGAATGACATCATTCCTCTAGCGAAATCATTCCGACAGTTTCGAAAATTGGGCCCCAGAGGCAATCGTGCTCAGTGACGGACGTCTTTAGTAGAAGGCCGATGTCTTGAATGTGGCAACGCTGCATAGAGGGTCTGCAGCCGGTCGCTCTTTAGCTCCCTAGTCTGTGTAGATGTGAACACGCAACTATAGCTGCATCTATATAGACACGCTATAGAAGCTAGGACAAAGAATACATAGGAATACAGAAGTGAAATAGCCGGTAGGACAGCGAACTCAGTCACACACGCCAGTAAAATGACTTCCCTGGACAGCAACATGACGGAAAAGCCTACCGCCAATCAGCGCAAGGCAGCTGCTCTGACAATCGGCAGCCAGGCCAACAGGAAACCTGAAGTAACATACAGGAACCAAACATACACGGGGCTGGTATCAACAACCTCGGACAACCAATAAGCGGTGAAGTTCGCCCGTATCAAATGTGCCGCCACGTCATTTCACATCTGTATTATTATCTAGTCTGTGACCCGACTATACACTTTGAGCCCGTGGACTCAGTGTGCCTACCTGTGATATCCAATAAACATGCGTGTTGTGTAGACCGAGGTGTATTACTGGACAATACGTTCCTTGCCCCTCGTACACTATTGGTTCGAGAGTATACCTCCTACATGTCTAATGGGTCCACACACAACTCAGAGTTGAGTATAGTTACTGATGACGGCATATCGCGAAAATTTATTTATATCAACATATCCTTGAAAACACTGTGGTTTCTTGAGAGATATGTGGTTGGGTGATATATCAAATCAAAGACTTTGTAGGTGATATACGTCTGACACAACGTAGCTGTCTGCATACAAATAATATGCATTAAATATTACAATAGCGAGATTCTTACTGGCCCAGTCAAATAGGGCAACAGATCTACAGCCTACAAGCGAGAGCCAGTAATCGTTTAATATGCTGAATGTAGCCTACTGTCCGCGCGCCAGCTGGCGTGTATGTGTTCTTAGTCCTAAGCATCATGTACGCTACAGTAACACTACAGCAAACACGTCCTAACTAAAGACGTTACTACTGTTAGCATGTGCGCCGACATGATATCCGCCTTGTTCTATTATTTAAATATTGACAGACGAAAAACGCCAGGGACTCCGAGCTGGTGCGCGGACCGTGTGTTAAAAAACACAGCAAACAGTCGAGTTTTCCGCGATAAAACATCATTAGAGGTGACTGGATTCAGTTTCTTGGACGTACTCCACTGCAAATTGAATGACTGTCAAAGAAAACAAAGTAAATAAAAGCAAAACCATAAAATAAGCAGAGTATGCTTTAGTCAGCAAGATACGTACACAACATGAAATTCCAAAATGGAATCGGGTCAAATAAAAACAAGGAACAAACAGATAATAAATAAAAATAATAACTTATAAAATAAAATAAAAACCAAGTAACGTGTAACACAACGATGAGACGAAACAAAAAACACAGTAGATATCAGACACGAACAGAAAAATAACAAAAAGACACAACAAATAGACGAGACAAAACGCAACAGATATCAGACATGTATAGAAAAGACAAACGACACAATGAAGAGACGAAACAAAACACAGTAGTTTTCCAGACAGACAGTGTTACGACGTTTCGGGAACTTGAATCTGTTCCCGTCATCAGGTAGACACACAGGGTTCAGGAACACGAGTGCGACTGATGAGGACTGTACATGTCTGATATCTGTTGCGTTTTGTCTCGTCTATTTGTTGTGTCTTTTTGTTATTTTTCTGTTCGTGTCTGATATCTACTGTGTTTTTTGTTTCGTCTCATCGTTGTGTCACATGTTACTTGGTTTTTATTTTATTTGTTATTAGTTTTATTTATTATCTGTTTGTTTTTTGTTTTTATTTGACCCGATTCCATTTTGGAATTTCATGTTGTGTACGTATCTTGCTGACTAAAGCATACTCTGCTTATTTAATGGTTTTGCTTTTATTTATTGATTTTTTTTGACAGTCATTCAATTTGCAATGGAGTACGTGCAAGAAACTGAATCCAGTCTTGCACTCCCATTGCACAGTTCTTTCGAAGATCATCATTAGAGGTGATGGTATATCGCAAAAATCGTTTTCTCCAACATACCCTTGAAAACAGTGGTTTCTTGTAACATGTATGATTGTGTGATATACTTCTGACACAACGTAACTGTCTGCAGACCAATAACAGGCCTTAAATATTACAACAGCGGGATTCTTATTGGCTCAGTCAAATAGGGCAACATCTCCACGTACAAGATAAAGCCAGTAAGCTTGTGATAAGCTGAACGTGCGTTGAAACCCAGCAAACAGTCAAGCGATATACCATCATCAGAGAGAATGATTTATCGCGGGAAAATTTGACTGTTGGCTGGGTTTCAACGCACGTTCAGTTTACCAGAAGATGACTGGCTTTCGCTTTTATGTGGAGCTGTTGCCCTATTTGACTGATCCAATAGGAATCCCGCTGTTGTAATATTTTATGCCTGTTATTGGTTTGCAGACAGCTACTTTATGTCAGACGTACATCATCTAATCATATGCGTAGTAATTAACTACAGTGTTTTCAAGGGTATGTTGGCACTAAACACTTTCGCGATATAACATCCTCTCTAACCATCATCTCTAGAATAGTCATTGTTAGGGACCACTGATTATTGTGAAAATATTTCTGTCCCAACTTGTTTCAATGTCTTAGTTCCAGCTCTGCAGTTCTGCTTCTTTGTTATTGCCAGTGTGTGTTTGTGTACAGATGTTTCCCATTTGACCCTACCTATCAGAATAAGGTTACTGCGAACAACACACGTCTGAGAATTGCAGTAAAAGGTTAAGACACGTGATGGTTAAATTCAGCCAATCACTGACCATGAAGCTGAGTCGCAGATGTGCACACGAGGCACTGTAGAAAACTGGTGCAGAAATATTTCCATCAAAAACAGGCGTCTCATTGCTTAGGGAACTGAGAAATTCGGTTTTTTTTTTTGGTTAGGCTCGAACAAATGTATGCTCGTGTAAACGTTCCCAATTGGGCCCTGGCTTACCTGACATATAGAGGTAGCTTAGCCAATAATAAAGAAGCTACGAAATAAAGACCCAATCACGTGACACCACGGTGTCAGCCAGCCGCCAATGAACTACTGTTATCTACTTGAACACACATATATTCTTGAAGGCTAGTCTACAGCTCAGTGAAACCCGCCAATTATTCACGTCCCTACATATACACAATGTATTGAAACAAGTTGTTGCAAAAATGTTTCCGCGAGAATCAGAACTCCCTAGATATGCAGATCAGATGAGATGGGAAAGCAAACTGCGTCTGGTAACTTTAAAGACAAAAATTTTGTCGAATAAATTTCCGCACAAGTTAGCTTTGAAATGTGTGCCCTAAAGTTTCGGGGCGAATAACGAACTTGCAGCGAATCGACGAACGCTTTCCGCGCTACTTTCTCTAGAGGAATCTGACTACGCTGCAAAAAAATTTAAACATTACAAGTCATTTATTCGTAGCTTTACTCACATTGTACAAAAAATTCTACTTAAAATTAATTATTTTAACGGTCAAAAGTTCGGGGCTTGAGTATACACAGGACCGAGCATTCTAACTTGCAGGTTATTGAATTCGCAAAAATGTCTTGTCCCCATTTGTTAGTTATGAAATAAACAACTTCACTGTAATCTTAATATGTAAAATGAAGTGTCCTGGCTCACTCACTCACTCACACACTCACTCATCAACGCACAGCCCAAACCGCTGGACCTAGAACCATGAAATCTTGAGGGAAGCTTCCCCTTACCCCGTAGGCACCAACTAAGAAAGGATTTTTCGAAATTCGATAATTAAGGAGGTGAAAAGGGGAGAAATGTGTTTTAAAAGAATCCCTGATATCTCATTAACCGGGATGCTATCGTAAATTTTTTTAACTTCATAATATTTCCCAAAGAAATGTATATTCGCAAATTTTTCGATTTTGCGAAATTCGAAAATTAAGTGGGTGAAAAGCCGTAAAGTGTGTTTTTCATTAATCCGTGATTTCTCCTAAACCATTTCAGATAGTGAGGTATTTTTTAAAATGATGCTTAAGTAAATATCTAAAAAGTATTATTACAATTTTTCGAAATTCATTCTTGAAAGTGTTTTAAAAAATAAAACGTATTTTTTAATTAATCTAACTTATCTTCTAAAACAGTGGAAATATTTAAATGGTTTTTGCCTTAAAATAAATCTTACGTAAATATAAACCAAATTTCAGGATTTTTTTAAAATTCGTCCTTGAAAGCTGTTAAAAAAATTAAATGTGATTTCAAATAACCATCTGTATCGCTTGTACCCGTTGAGATATCGAGATAATTTTAAGATAAGAATGAAGCTTATGTAAATATCTACAAATCAAATTCAGGATTTTATAAAATTCGAAAATTAAGTAGGTGAAAAGCAGTAAAATGTTACAGTCTACCGAAAAAAATAGAATGATCACGGAGAAATAATTCAACAGTCGTTTCTTTTTGCCAACCTAATCATAAATAAAACCTCTTTGGACTGAAGTCACTACGTACGAAAGAATTATTATGGCATACCCTTAACATTCACTCAGGTATTGTATAAAGTTTGTGGTGTGGGAAGAGTGGGGTTACGGGTTCGTATCCCGTGCAAGACTTTGCGATGGGAATTGCTATTAGATCATACGAGCATATTGCGCGCACTCTTTACACTGAACTAAGACAGTTAATTATAGTTCAATGTTATTGAGTACGTTAGCTGTTATTGTGTGCCTTAATAACATATTTTATCCAGAGTTACTGTTTACATTACATAATTTCACGTGGGCAAAGCCGCAGCCGGGCAGCTATTTAATAGAGAAATAAAGATGAATTAAAAACAAAGATGTTCTGCAGTTAAAGTACGCTAAGCGAAGTGGACTGGATAAAGATGTTTGTATTTGTTATTTTAAAGATATACAGAGAATATAATAACACCATCAATTAATACGTAATTAAAAGTTAGTTATTCTTTTCTGTAGTACACGTGGGCGAAGCTGCGAAGGGACATCTAGTTATTAGAATATAATAAATATTTACAAATAGATTTCTTATTGCAATGACAAATACAAGCCTATACCCTGTAACTTTGCAAACTTGTATGGCCTAGGTTGTATTTTTTTTATAATAATCACATTTCTTATATTCTTGACGGCTAGCCTACAGATGAGTGAACGTGTGAATTATCCCAACTTATGACCGCATGCCTTGTTACACGACCACGATACACCGCTGCTACATATACGAGCACACAGAGACATTGGCTGTTTCCGAATAGTGCCTTGAAGTATCCTTCGCACCCTCGCATCCTTGAAAAGTGCATCATGAAGGACGCGGCCATTTTTTATTCGTGTCCGAATTATACCGAGGATCCAAGATGCACCCTACCACACATCTTTGGCTCAAGGATGTGTGGCAAGCATCCTTACGTCCTTGCGATAGTCATTTGTTTGAATTGGGAATTCGGAAGGTATTTTTATGCAGAAATGCACCCTTACCGCGAAAAATGCACTGCTGTGAAGGCTGCGAGGATTCAGGGATCCGAGGAGGGCTTGTTCTAGAGTTTTTTTTCCAGACTGGTGACAAAAACTCAAATACTTTTTAACCAGAAGCTTTGAAAAAAATTGAGTCAACGTACAGTCACACGATGCACAATACTCTGGATGCGTTTTTAAAAATAATGTACCATTCGTCAACAAAAACATATTTTGCTTCATTTTTACTTATTTTCAAGACAAAAAACATGGTACTTTGGGTGATGAAATCTAAAAAACCGTTCTGTACATTTATACAAAAAAAAATTCAGCTACAAATCATAACATATAAGTGTCAAAACTGTGGAGCAAAATTTTGATGTGAGTATTAGGTAGCAATAAAAAAAATATTTTCGAAATCACTGCAAAACTCAGTAACAAGGCCTTAATCATATGAATTCGGAAACAGCCATTGAAACAAGTTGTCAGCACAGACGAGCGGTTGTATATAGTGAAGAGATAATGTTGTGAGTACCTGGATGCTGTGGTCCGTACCTTCAGGCCGGGAGCGACAGACTGATGGCAGGGCGTCGTCGGGCACCCGGGCCGCACCACAGGAAGTTACTAGGTGGAGGCACAGTATGTAGGTGGAGTGTGGTGTGGTGTGGTGTGGTGGGGGAGGTGATACAGCGTGTGCCGTCATGTGTGACTCTACCATCGCTCACAACACCCTGCTCTATGCCCACGTGTCTGTGTCTCTAGTACACACACGTACAGCGGCCGTCCACGGTCAACTCACCACTTACCATCGTCAACAACATCAACTAACACTTTACGGACTGCACAATTTTCCTATAGCTAAAGATAGGATACAAGAAGGGCTCGGAGAAATTCGCGGGTTCCCTGACCTCTAGGCTAGTCTCCAAGAACATATGTGAAATGGTGTAGACAGCAGTTGTTTATTAGCTGCTCGCTGACACTGTGAACTAGGCCTGTATTAAGTTACAGTTTTATTATTGGCAGGGCCACGATTTTGTCGCGAAAAGATTTTTGCCCCACTTTGTTTCAGTGACTCACGTGCACATCGGCAGCTGTGTTTCAAGGTTATTGGCAGCGTGCCTTTGTTCAGACATGTTTCTCATTTGACTGCACCAATCAGAATAGGATTATTGTGAGTCTGTACGTCTATAATTTGCCAAGGCCAGTGAGAATAAAATCATACAACCACATACGATGTAGCAGAGCTGCAGGTGTGCACATGACGCATAGAAACCAAATATTACAAAAATATTTTCGCCATAAAATCGTGGCTCTAATTATTTGTCCCGTTACTCCCAGGAAATATCGAGTAAGTCAACGGCCAATTGTGAACGTGATACAGACCTATTAGTGGTTTGAATTCTAGCTTGCGCCTAAAAGGAAACGCGAAATTTTCAGGACTCTAGTCATAAGTCAGTCGCCTATACACGACTATAGAGATGCCAGCAATATTGGTCTCTGAGTTACCTAATATACATCGTCTTATTGGTCCAGATCACATCGGACACTCCCACTGTACTGTACACCGTTCATTATTGGTTCCGTTAAACACAATGAAGTGCATATTCGTCAGTGTTGCAGTGAAAGAACCCCAACTTAGACAATATTTAAAAAATATCACGGTAATGTCAGCACTTTGTGACTTTCACTTTTGCTTACAATAAACGATGGTTAGAGATGATGGTACATCGCGAAAATGTTTTGTGTCAACATACCCTTGAAGACACTATTGTTTCTTGTGACATGTATTATAGGGTGATATACTTCTGACACAACGTAACAGGCATCAAATATTACAATATCGGGATTCTTATCGGCTCAGTCAAATAGGGCAACAACTCCAAGTACAAGCTAAAGCCAGTAATCTTCTGGTAAGTTGGACGCGTGTTTTTAAATCCAGCAAACAGTCAAGTTTTCCGACGACAAACCGTCATCTGTACTTATGATTAGAGACCTGAAAATTTCGCGTTTTCTTATCGGCACAAGCTAGGATTCAAGCAACTATATGTCTGAGTCACGTTCACAATTGGCCGTTGACTTACCCGATACTCCCTGGAAGTAGCTGAGCCAATAATAAAACTGTAGCTGAATACAGGCCCATTTGACTGTCAGCGAGCAGCTAATAAACAGATGTTGTCTGCTTGATTTCACAAATATTCTCGTGAACCCGCGAATTTTTCCGGTATCTACCTATAGATAGGGAAAGGAGTATTACGCAAGTTTAATGACCGTCACGTTAGACTCCACTGTATTATGCAAACTTAAGCCCCGTCTATTCATTCATTGCCTGCTGTTCCAGCGAGTAGCAGCTAACTGACAAATGGACGGGGCTTGAGTACGTATAGGACAATGAATTCTAACACGCATGTCGTTGAACTCGTGAAATATTCCGACATCTACGTATAGCTAGAGCCCGGTAATTTTCGCGAAAAGATTTTTGCCCCACTTTGTTTCAGTGCCTTACGTGCACACCTGCAGCTCAACTTCATGATTATTGACAGAGTGTTTTTGTGCAGAGTCTTTATTCATTTGACTGTGCCAATCAGTACATGGATAACTGTCACACATCACGTCTATGATTTGCGGGTTTAACCTCCACACGCTGGGTGTTACGGCATCCAATCACTGACCACATAGCAGAGATGCAGGTGCGCACGTAAGGCACTGAAACAAAGTGCTGCAAAAATCTTTTCGCGAAAATTACCGGGCTCTACGTATAGCTCAGTGAAACCATGAAATTGTCTGGTCTCGACTTACGATGTGAGGTAACTTATAAAATGCCCACTATCAAGTACTGCAGACATGCAACGATACCACGGCCGAGAACCAAATAACTATAAACCTGCTATTCCGGGATATTATTTGCGGCCAGGTGAGAAGCCACTAGCCTATACTCACCCAAACACTCTCTGAGACGTTATAGGTAGAGACATGCGAAATTCGTGTTATTTTCTGACAGCTGACTAGACTCCAAGTGACTATACGCTCGTTCGATGTCTCCCGCTGGCCGATATCGTGACTTGCCGCGGAGAATGCTTACAAGGTAGAGAGGCCAATCTCTATTAAGACATAACACACGTTAATGACAACACATACAAGTTCGTGGCCAACTGAATCGCAGATTAGTAGGGACCGGTAGTTTTCGCGAAAAGATTTTTGCCCCACTTTGTTTCAGTGCCTTACGTGCACACCTGCAGTTCAACTTCATGATTATTGACAGAGTGGTTATGTGCAGAGTCGTTATTCATTTGACTGTGCCAATCAGTACATGGATAACTGCGACACATCACGTCTGATATTTGCGGGTTTAACCTGCACACGCTGGGTGTTACGACATCCAATCACTGACCACAAAGCTGAGATGCAGGTGCGCACGTAAGGTACTGAAACAAAGCACTGATACTTCCTCGTGTTTAGGTTGGGTGTGTGTCCGTCTCATCTAATGGCACTACGTCTCTTAACAATTACAAACTACAACATAACAGAGACGATGTAAACAACACTGGACACTGAAGACTGAACATAAACGACCTCGGAGAAGTGTGGCATTTAATGTCCACGCATACAACCAGGCCAATTGTCGACAAAATTACCCTAGATCAAAGAAATTATGCTGAGAAACTACTTGAAGATTTTCAGAGGGGAAATGCTAAGGGAAAGTCAGTATCTCTACAGACGAGAAAACAAATGGGAAATGAACGCGTGTCGGTCTGTGAAACGGTGTTCAGAAGAGGAATAGGAAGCCCAAACAAGTGGGGTGTTATGTGAGTTGAAGATAAGAGAAGAGGGTTTTACATCATCTCGACAGCGAGGTCATTAGAGAAGCTGATAAACAACTAGGTACTACAACAGGAGCTGAGAGAGGAGTCGGCCGTGGCCTTCGTTAAGAGGCTGTATCACCGCTTTTGGTAATAATATTCATTTTCGTTCAATAAATGAAGAATGTGATGAATAACAGCCAATGGTTCTTTACAGGAACATTACATTGTACTAGGTGCGTATTATCGTATTATAAGGTGAAATTGATACTAGGAGTTATTTAGTGTTTATTATTTGGTGAGAGAGAATTTTTATCTTAAAATTTAATATTAGCTCAATTGTTACATGGTTATGCTTTAAAGTAACTGGCTACATCCCTTATGAAATATTTCCAAGTGAATCTTGCCGAATTATTAATAATGAATGAATTAAGAAAAATTCAGCTTAATAAGTGGCACGGACTCATTTAAGGGCACGGTTCACCTGTTTTCAACGTATTTTTTATTTTTATATTGGTACCAGATATGTTTTTTTCTTATTTTATACATACATTATGATAAAATCTTTCTCATAGGAAAATTTTTTATCTCTCACAGTTTTTACGTAATGACTCGTAAACGTCAAAATTTGGACTTTACGGTTTTAAGTGCGCCACTAAAACTAACTGACATTCCAAACTCAAAAAATCCACACTATATAACAATGTTGTAGGCTATAATTTGACGTATATAAAAACAAAAAATTATTTTTTTGTATTTTAAAAATTTTTTGATATTTTTTAAATTTTCATTTCAAAATTCAGCTATTTTTATTAAATACAAAAGTATTTTATTGTTTGTTTTTATATATGTCAAATCATAGCCCACAACATTGTTATATAGTGTGGATTTTTTTTTAGTTTGGAATGTCAGTTGGTTTTAGTGGCGTACTTAAAACCGTTAAGTCCAAATTTTGACGTTTGCGACTCATTACGCAAAAACTATGAGAGATACAAATGTTTCCTAAGAGGAAACTTTTATCACAATTTACGTATAAAATGAGAAAAAATATCTGGTACAAATATAAATAAAGACGTTAAAACTGAGGTGAACCGCGCCCTTAAGAAGGCGTGACAGATAAATAAGCGCTGAATTCTTCAGTTGAGATCTACACTTTTTGAAAGCCAATATATAAAAACTGCAAAACAGCAATTCTTCTTTAAAATTATGTCTGCCAACTTTATTAGCAAACATTTATCCAGACTGATGCATTTGTTAAGCGTGATGTCTTGCGCCGCAATTAAATGTACGAGATTTCGGCGACAGAGATTGTTCTTCAGATATACGTTAGTCGAGAAAAAATTTTTGCTCGGAAAGTTGGCAAAAACTATTGTCTGGGATTGCTGTTTATTTTATTTTTGCAAAAGCGGCTTCGTGAAACCAACAATTCTGAACTGATGCTTTCAGTGTTGAATTATATACCGTGCACACTTAACAGTTGGTGGACCTAGTGCGTGAGACGTGTTGTTGCGTGGTAAGGAAAGTATTTTTTGTGTAATTATTAAACTTTTTTCCAATGCGTATATCTATGAAAAGAAGACGCACTTCAAACTGTGTTCCTATGAATTCAGAAATGCCGTCCGCTAATAAAACACCTGATTTACAAGCTCCTCAAAAGTCCTAATAATGTTTTTTTTCCACGTTTTTGTAGGAATGGGCGTCACGAAGGGGGTTGGCAAAAAGGGGGGGGGCAGTTGGAGACCCCTACAAAAAAGTTCACTAATTGTGTCAGGCACTGTGAAAAGGCCTTAATTTGCGTCAAATACTGCAAAACAATGGTCTGTCTCGTCATAAATTGCAAAAAGTATGTTTTTGCTTATAATAGATTAGTTTTATGATAGCTAAACTTAAATTTCTAAATCTTTGTGCCCCCCTTGAAATAATTCTTGGTGACGCCCATCTGGTGAAAAAATATCAACCGTAATAGTAAAACAAAATCATAGAAACGTGCATTGGACTATACCACATACTTTCCACAAATAAAATAACCGAGTTACCGCTTGAAGTTCCGTTGTAAAATGTTTCTACAAAAACACTGCGCGCTAGTTTCGTACTCTGCGCCTAGAGGCGATGTGTTGTTTGACGCACGTGTTATATTAGACTTATAGCCATCTCCGTCTCCGTGCATCCAACGTAATAAAAAGCTAGCGTCCACTCACTAACTCTTAAGGAACCATTTCGCCTGAAGCTATTTCTGTAAATAAGGATGGCCGGAGCCGAATGCGAGTCGAACCTGCTATCGTCGCGCTACCTTGCTCGACTGAGGGTTGAATGGGGAGCTTGTTGAATGTCCCGCTATGTCTCAGATGTGGCGCGCACAGATATAGACGTCGTCGAGCAGCTGGTTCTTCGTGCCACTGGGTAACGAGGTACAGCGGTGTCTGCTAGCTGTTAGCGACGACACGAGGTCATCCGTGTCCCTCACGCACTTGAAAGACTTAAAAGTAGCGGAGCAGTAAGGTCGACCTTGAAGCGCGCATCAAACGCCTCGTCGCCTCAACGAGCCAAGCGCTGAACTAGCGTGCAAGCTTCCCGCCGAACGGTTTTTACTATGGGACACTAAGCGGTGACCATATAATATTATTGATGAAAAATCTGCAACTAACTTCAATGCAGGTCGCAATCTGAGTTTCACATACATCAGGTTAGTACATTTTGAAGAACGGAAGTCTGAAAAGGCCGTTTTTAGCCATGTTGGAGGGCTTAGAAACAGTGTTTTTAATGAGCGTGGCGTCTTAACAATGAGGTTCCGACCTTGTCTGAGGATTGTTTTCTTTTCGTACGTTGGCACAATGTGCACACGTGGAATATTTTCGTAGAAAAAACCTGTTTACGAACACACTGCAACGCGTCTGAAGTGTGAGGTAGGCGACCGCCTTAAGAGTGCGTGGTAGATAAATAAACGCTGACAATATCAGTCGATTTCTACGATTTTTTCGAAGGCAATATGGATGACAATCCTAGATAATGGTGTTTGCCAACTTTATGAGTAAATATTCATCCAGAATTACTCATTCGTTACGCGTGATCTCTTACGCCGCAGTTAAATACACGAGGTTCCGGCGTTCTGTCTTAAAATGTGGATTTTTAGGGATGATGGTTTATCGCGGGAAAACTTGACTGTTTGCTGGGTTTCAAAGTATGTTCAGCTTACCAGAAGATCACTGGCTTTAGCTTGTACTTGGAGCTGCTGCCCTATTTAACTTAACCAATAAGAATCCCGCTATTGTAATATTTGATGTCTGTTATTCGTCTGCAGACAGCTACGTAGTTCACCAACCATACATGACGCAAGAATTACAGTATTTCAAGGGCATGTCGGCACAAAAATGTTCGCGATATACCATCGTCATCTCTAGTTATAATTGTTTACTCCTGAGGACTTCAAATAATCATACAGAGTTTTGCAAAACACCGTGACAACAACGTCCGCGACTTTGCCACTCTTCCTGGCAATCGCACCAATTGGCGAACATACAAACAGCGAAGCGAGCCGTTACGTGGAAGGGCATGAATGGAAACAAGGCGAGCGACAGACAGAAACAGCTGAGCGAGACCAACTAGTTGTATTTACGTTGTTCCTCTGTCACTGGAGCAGACTTCCCGCTACATGGCCGCAGTATCTGGTACACACAGTGTCACATCTAGACGGGGCGTGTGCGCCGTGCCGGCACAGAATAATTAGGAATACAGAAGTGAAATAGCCGGCAGGCTAGCGAACTCAGTCACACACGCCAGCAAAATGGCTTCCCTGGCCAGCAATATGGCGGAAACACCTACTGCCAATCAGCGTGAGGCAGCTGCTCTGATAACCGGCAGCCAGGCCAATAGGAAACCTGCAGTAACATGCAGGAGCCAAACATACACAGGTCTGGTATCAACAACCTCGGGCAGCCAATAAACGGCGAGGTTCGCCCGTATCAAAGGAGCCGCCAATTCATTTCACGTCTGTATTACTATTTAGTCTGTGGTGCCGGTCCCGCCTTTTCTACCCACTGTCACTTATTTTGAACAATTTTAATTAACGGCGCGGTACACCTCAATTTTCAATGTCTTTTATTATTTTTATATTTGTACGAGACATTTTTTTTTCTTATTTTGGACATAAATTGTGACTAATTCTTCCTCTTAAGAAATTTGTGTATATCTTATAGTTTTTGCGTAATGAGTCTAAACGTCAAAATTTGCACTTTACGGTTTTATGCACGCCACTAAACCAACTGACATACCAAACCGAAAAAATTCACAGTATATAACAATGTTGTAGGCTATGATTTGACACATATAAAATCAAAAATATATATATAATTTTGTAACATAAAAAAATGTTGAAATGTTTAAATTTTCATTTAAAAATTCAAAAATTTTTGTTAAATACAGAAATATTTTATTTTTTGTTTTATATATGTCAAATTATAGCCTACAACATTGTTATATACTGTGAATTTTTTCGATTTGGTGTGTCAAGTTGTTTAGTGGCGTGCATAAAACCGTACCGTAAAGTGGAAATTTTGACATTTACGAATCATTACGAAAAACTATGAGAGATACAAAAATTTCCTAAGAGGAAGATTTAGTCACAATTTGTGTCTAAAATAAGAAAAAAAATCTGTTACAATTATAAAAATAATAAAAGACGTTGAAAAATGAGGTACACCGCGCCCTAACTCCTTCCTAATTAGAAATTTGACAATATTTAAGTGAAAGTATTTCAATAGGAACGTAGCTAGTTACTTAACCTTTCATTACGTACATTGTATTTGAAAAATTAAAGTGTAACTATGAAATAATTAAGCTAATTTATATTTTAAGATAAAAATTCTCTCTCATCAAATAATAAACACTGCATAACTCCTAGTACCAATTTTTTTCCTATAATACGCACTTAATAGTAAAATATAATGTTTCTATAAGGAAACATCGCCGGTTATTCGTCATATCCTTCATTTATTAAAGGAAAATTAGTACTGTTAACAAAAGAGGACAGAAAAATAATATCCGCCTAGAAGAAGCTAATTCAGTTAATAATGATAGTGTAATCAATTATTAGCTGTGAAAAAAGTCATTAACGTTATTATGTAACTTAAGACTGTATGATGTTTATGTGTATGTCAAATACCGCAAATTAAATTGAAATGACGAGTTTTATTTTATGACATAATTTTTAAATACAGATTTTTCCACTGCAAAAATTCTTCCTAAAAAACGTAATTAATATTGCCGTAGTATTATTTTAAAATCACATTTAACTTGTCTTACTATAAAATACGGAAAAACATCATTTTTTTCTCAGCGTAAGCCTGCTTCGTTCCCCTTACAAAATGGTTTAGATCCTTTACTGGTCACATACAGTACGTTTACACAGTCACACGATGTTCCGGAAATCATGTTTTGTCGCTGAGGAAAACCTGACTTTTTATTTCTACTTTCGTGCGCGGTGTAAACAGTGTAACTGTGGTTTCAGAGGCTGCGAGTATTACAGTGATTAAGGCGCCCGCCTACTGGTCGTGTGTTAGTGTGAGTGAGGCATGGCGCCAAGGGCGATGTTGACCGGCTCATCTGGTGTGGTATCGCCTCTACAGCAAGACACTGCAGTGGTATCGTAGATCACTCGCCTGACTGACACTTTCAGTGGTCACCCCATCTTTTTATTGGAGGAAAATTTTAAGTAAAGTCCAATACATCTCTCTATTGTAGTTTCACACGAATCCCTTCAGTAGTTGTTTAGATATAATAGAGTGAAAAGGCAGTTTTTAGTCATTTTGAGATGCTCTGAAATGGTATATTTAATTAACGTGATGTTTTGAAACTACTATTCCGATGTCGTTTGAAGTGTTTGTTCTTTTCGTAAATGCAAACATTATAAACACGTTCAGTAGTTTCTTACATAAAAGCGTTCTGCTAGCACGCTGCAACGCTAGTTACAAGGCAAGCAGGCGGGCGCCTTAATTGCAGTAACGATATTTCTTCAACATATACTATATATACAGGTTATCACGTTCGTTATTTGTAAATGCCCTGGTTTTACAGCACTGGAGAGAAACACGATCTATAAGTGAGTTTTAACGCAAGTCAGAAAAAATAATGTTTTTGGTTGTTTTTTTTTTTTTTACATCTCAATTAAAGAATTATATTATGTGCCTTAAAAATTATTGAATATAATTTTTTGAGTTTTCTTCCATTTCCATTTTTATTCGTAAACAAAAAAGTTTCAAAATAAGTCTTGTAAATGTAATGACTCGAGTGATTTTCCGCCATTTCTCGTTGACGGAAAACGTATTTCCAAACATGCAGTTTCGCGTTGCGGAGTTGACATTTTGCCCAGAACTTGGTTTCGAAAGTTGGGTTTCCCAAAGAAAAGTTTCGGACGACGGTATAAACCTCTACTGACAGTCACGTCTATAGTCAAACAATTCCCACGAGAACTTCGCTCCATCTTGTACACAACTTTGTATTTGATATGCGAGGAGGAAACTTGCCTACATACATTCACTCCGTTCTCTGTAGAAACTTCAGTCGTATTTGACATTTCGGTGGGCATGTAATGTTTTTTGTTCTGCGTGTTTTGTGCAGTGCATGTCAACAATATTGGTTTTAAAACGAACATTATATACTGTATATTTTGTCTTACATTGAGACAGACGTAACAGAAATGTTAACAGGAGGGAGAGATTTTTATTTATTTACGTATTTATATATTTAATGCTACTTATTTTTTACACGATTGCAAAGTTAAGGCGGAATTGCCTTGTCTACCACTTAACCACAGGGGTTACAACATTTAACATCATCAATCAAAGTAAATTATTCAATAAGCAAAGAATAGTCTCTAAAAATTACAAAACATAAAATACACTGAGAAAATCAAACGAGAAAAAGAAAATAAAAATATTACAGAAGTCGTTCACAATTCAATCACGCACACATTCATACCAAATTAATGAAAGTGATTTTTTGTGTTTTGTGTCATAACTTTACTTTTGGGTATATTATGGAACTTTAACCTGTCGAATATAATACAATTAGATAGAACTTTAGACGTTATAAGTCTTTGTTTCTCATTACTGTTGTTACGGATCTATGCAGTTAGAGTTTTCTAAGAGCAAATAGACATGTAAAAATAGTAAAGGCAAACAAAGACTTAGCACATATATAATTAGTCTATATTCTATAGTTAGATCAAAGTTCCATAAATTTACCTAATAAAAAAGTTATGGCACAACATTCAAACAGTCAAAATGGTGGCGATCTCTCCCGCTTAAGAGTATTCAAGTGCGATAAAATCGTAATTTTGTATTTGTATGAAAAATTGTTAGTTTTGCAGACGATACTTGTGAGTACATTTTACTCTTACGAAACTATTTTTGCTCTCATAGTTATCTCATAACGGGGTATCAAAGTAAAAATTTGCTTGTAACGCTGCCATGCAAATAGTGAAAACCAACTGACTTACTTAAACAAAATAATTATCTGTGAACTTACATCCATGAGCTATGCAATAAATCGTTAAAACAAACACAACGTAATATTTTGAATTTAAAAAATCGCAACAGTACAGAAACAAAGTTGCAAATTCAGCAATTTTTTAAAAATAAAAAAGAAGAGTTCGCGGGAATTTTCCAAATATTTTATTACGTAGCCCATAGTATGTTATTTCATTGTGAATTATTTCACGTACGTAAGTAAATTGGTTTCACTATTTGCATGGCAGCAGAATATGCAAATTTTTACTTTGACGCACCGTTATGAGAAAACTACGCCACCTAAAATTGTTTCGTAAGAGTAAACTGCACTCAGAAGGATCGTGTACAAAAGTAAAAAATATTTCGTATAAATATAACATTATTACTTTATCGCACTTGAACACCCTTAAGGCCGTTCCTGTGCTCATTAAAATCGTCACATTCGAAATATCACTTTTAATAATTTTATGTGACAAATGCATGTCGCACTAACACTACAGGCACACGGCAAAGAATGTTGGGTCGGTATAACCTATAATGAGCCGCAAACAGTTAGTCGTCCTCGGGCGTTGAAAGAGCAGGGTCATGCTACTGTCAGTTCTTATCACAGAAGCTTGTCACGTTGTAGGAGATGTGCACTTGTTACCTCCGACATACATCACAACTAGTCGCCACTTCGCATTCCTGTACACTTGGTATAATTTCGATCAAGATGGATTTCGATTTTTACAGAAAAAAAAATTATTTGTTCGTGAAACAAAATGGTTTTAGTTTTCAGTGTACTAAAGATGGTGATATTTTTTTTAAAAAAGTATTTTATTTTCAGCAATTTTTTAAAACTCAAAAATATATATTATTGTGTGTACATAGCTTCTATTAGGTATCCAGTGACATCTAATTCCTGTGTAAATAGTTCCATTTCAATCCGTGTGTCGGTTTATGTCGGGTGTATGCATCGCATAACATGCACATTTTGGGGGAAGTTGGAACACTTAAGAAATTTTAAAGCCATTAAGAATTGAATAAATTTTATTCAAAATATATTGTAGTAGGGTACTGTTTTTGTTAGTCGTTGGTATAAGTCAGTAATGATCTTTAAGTTTCTTTAGAAAAAAATTAAAAATAATAATAAATAAACATAAAAAACTTGTATGTCTGGTTTCTTCTCCCAGATGGCATCTTCCGCCGAGTTATCCTATGTTTGTATTAATGCGTGTTTGTGTGTGTACATATATGTACGTATATGTATATATACATATATGTGTATGCATATATACATATATATGTATATATATGTACACACACACACACACACACACACACATATATATATATATATATATATATATATATATATATATATTGCGTGGCTTGGCGGAATGTTGGAACAGGAATATCAGCAGCAGAAAAGTCACTAACATTCCACGTCGTGGAAGACGAGAGAGAGAGACAGAGACAGATAGGGCATTCCTACGTAATGAATATTTAGTGTGGACTGTTGAGGGACTTTCTTGCCGAGATATGGCGCAGATATTAAACTGCGCTGTGCCAGATTAACTCCATAGCCAGGCCTCTTGTTCGCGGCATTTACTCCCGAGCGTTCGGCGAGAAGCACTGAGAACTCCGAGGATATTAAGTTTATAAGCTGTTGTGTGCCGGGAGCCGCTTATGCGGGCAAATAAAACTGTCTGGAGACGCCAGTAATATATTCATACAAACTAAGAAGGAAAAAATACTCTCGCTCTCAAAATATTACTTTACTAAACACTCGCGAGAAGGGGGAAAAACTGTAATAAATCATGGCCGTCTTTAGTAGAAGGCCGGAGTCTTGAATGTGGCAACGCTGCATCGGAGGCCTGCTGCCGGTCGCTCATTGGCTGCCCTAGTCAGTGTAGACGTGTACACGGCACTAAAGCTGCATCTATACACGTTGCAGAGACTAGGGTGGCCAAGAAGTGACTAGCACCAGTCCCCCGATGTAGTGTTGCCCCATTCAAGACTCCGGCCTCCTACTGAAGACGGCCATGAATAAATACATGTTACAGAAACTCCTGGTTTTTCGAGAAAATAATGTTGTCCCTGTTTGTTTAAAAGGGCGTGGCACATAATTCAACGCTTAAAGCATTAATCTAATACTGTAGGTTTCTTGAAGCCAATTTGCGAGAATTAAACAATAGCAATCCTAGACAATAGTTTTAGCCAACGTTTTAAACAAAATTGTTTCCAGTGTTACGAACTTCTGAGGCACAATCTCTGACGCCGGAACCTCGTGCATTTAACTGCGGCGAAAGAGATCACGCGTAACGAATTAGTAATTCTGGATAAATATTTACTCACAAAGTAGGCAAATACCATTATCTAGGATTGTTATTGAGTATTTTATACATCGACAAAAATTCAATTAACCAGAACTTCGTTAACTATCCAAGTATCCACTGTATTAACTGCCTTGAAAAATTCAACCAACATGCACTGAAAGAAAAGATTTGTAGAAAGTTTTCTCTGCAAAATTAATTTGTAATAACCACAAAATAATTTTGTGGTGACCACAAAATTTTAGTGGTGCAAACAAAATGTTTTTGTGGTGACCACAAAATAAATTTTGCAGGGTAAATACCCACAAAATATTTTACTACCACAAATTTTTTCTTTCTGTGTGGGGAAGACGATTTTAAATAACACTGCCAAACAGATTTTTTTATAACTGCTCTCGTTTAGGCATCAAAAATTAATATCGCTAAAAAAAAAAAGTAGCATGGCCATAACTGTCAATGTCTTGGGGTTCTAAATCACATAGGTGTGGTGTCTCACTAACAATGTTCTGATTGGCTGAGACAAATGAGCGACGCCTCTAGCGATGGCACGCTGCTACATTTCCGAAGGTTAACTGCAGGTGTGTACGTAAGGCACAGAATCAAACTTGGGTCTAATTCTTCTCGCGAAGTTTCGTGGCCCTCACGTGGACCTGAAAAATTCGCGATTTCTTTTGGGCACAAGTTATAAATGATACAAATGTACTCTCGTGTAACTATCTCAATTGACCCTTGACCTATCTGACATCTGGAGGTTTCTTGGCCAATAATAAAGAAACAACTAAATAAAGACCCAATCATGTGGCACCACTGTGTCAGTGAGCAGCCGATGACCAGCTGTTTTCTGATTGAACACAGATATATTCTTGGAGGCTAACCTACAGCTCAGTGAAACCCGCCAATTATTCAGGTCCCTATCTATACACAATGTATTGAAACAAGTTGTTCAAAAATGTTTTCGCGAGAATCAGAACTCCCTAGATATTCATATCAGACGAGATGGGAAAGCAAATTGTATCTGGTAAATGGAGACCGAGAATTTGAGGAATAAATTTCGGTAAAAGTTAGTTTTGAAACATGTGTGCTCTGAAGTCTCGGTGGCAAATAACGAACTTGCAGCGAATCGACGAACCCTTCCCGCGCTACATCTTCTAGAGGTATCTGACTACGCTGCAAAAAAAAAAAAATGTAAAAATTACAAGGCATTTATTTTTGGCTTTGCACTTATTTTATAAATGTACAAAAATTTCATACTAAAATTAATTACTTGTAAAAGTTACAAGTAACAGACAAATGTCCGGGGCTTGAATGTATTCATACATTAAATAAACGTATATGATAGCATTTACTGTAAATAAATCAATACATAACTGCTTCGGCACCTATATCTTAAAATAATATTCCTTGTCCTACCATAATATCAGTTCAAACTTTTAATTTCAGCAAAAAAAAAATTGTTTTCCTGGCAACACTGCTGCTCTGAAGCACCATTAAAACTAGTAATGTCAGTAAAGTGATGTAGCCTCGCACAGGGTATCGTCATTAACCAACCTTCAGTGACAGTGAGCAGTATCGGAACTACAGCGGACATTACTGAAAACACAGGCCAGCGCAGTCAGTGAATGACGCAAGGCGACCACAGGCTGGCAGTGAGCTCGTGACGAACAAGTGCGCGGGAAAGTTTGAGCGACAATGTAGGGCCCGCGGCGACGAAGAAACAATAGACTTGAGGCAAGTGTTGTTTCCTTCCGTAGTTGGGGCAGAATGTCACGCCTCGTGAGGAAACAGCGCAGTATCTGCGGCCGTCGCGATTAGCTGGAATGTGGGCGAGGCACGCCCTCACCAGGAGTGTACAACCACGTCAACTCCCTCACCTCGCTACTTCGACACAGTCAAACTGTTCTCTTTACAGTACAACTAACACTTTTCTTTGAGGATATCTTGCAGTAAAGAAATCTTGTCTTACAGCGAAGAAAACTCTGAAACACTTGTTTCAGTGTTACTAGAACGCTACCCCTCCACTCACACTGACCATTATAGTGACTGCAGTGCACGTGGTTGTGTAACTTATGTCCGACACAGTACACAATTACTAGTTAGTAACTACGAACCCCTGATCATCGTCAAAATATTTCTGCATCAACTCGCTTCAAAGCCTTAGTTCCACCTCTGCAGTTCTGCTTTTTTGTTACTGGTAGGGACCACAAACTTTCGTGAAAAGAGTTTTGCACCATCTTTAGGGGCAGGAAGTTTTCGCGAAAATGTTTTTGCTTTTTTGAATAACCTTCAGGGACATGAAGTTTTCACGAAAATGTTTACGCATCATCTTTAGGGACAGGAAGTTTACCCGAAAATATTTTTGCATCATCTTTAAGGACAGGTGGTTTTCGCGAAAAGATTTTTGTATCATCTTTAGAGACAGGAAGTTATCGCGAAAAAATTTTTCCATCCTCTTCAGGGACCGGAAGTTTTGGCGGAAATATTTGCACCACTTCGTCTCACTGTCTTACGTGTATAGCCATAGCCATCGTTAGTAGAAGGCCGCGGCCTTACATCTGGCAACACTGCCAGGAAGTGTCATTTTAACACTTCTCTTAGCTCTACAAAGGCAACGGCTGTACCTGATTCGTTATTCTGTCCTACATAACGGCGAATCAGAGGAAGCCACTGCCTTTAGCGAGACAAAAAAAAAAGGGTCAAAACGACCCTTCCTGCCAGTGTTGCCAGATCTAAGGCCGCTGCCTTCTACTAAAGATGGCTATGGTATAGCTGCAGTTCTGCTTCATGGTCAGTGATTGGATGTTTTATCTCCCAGAGTCTAAGGATTATACCCGCAGATCACAGATGTGTGGTGACGCGGTTAATTTGTTTCGACTCGCCTAGTCAAATTAAATACGACTCTCCACAAATAAACACAGCTAGTAACCTTGAAACAGAGCTGCAGGTGTGTATGTAAGGCATTGCAATATTGTGAGGCAAAAATCATTTCGTGAAAACTTCCTGTCCCTAATCATCTTGGGGCCGCGGTGGCCGAATGGTCAGACATCTGCCCCCCCCCCCCCTGCATGGCGATCCGGGTTCGATTCCAGCCGGGGTTGGTCCCTGGATTTTCGCATGTGGGTATCGTACCGGACGATGCCGCTGGTCGGCGGGTTTTCTAGGGGATCTCCGTTTCCTCCCGCCCCTTCATTTATTCCGTTGCTGCTCCATACTCATCTCATGTCACCCTCGCCAGCGCTAAAGACCTCAATGTTGAGTTGCTATCGTTAGTGGCAAGGAACGAGGATGCCTAGAGACGAGAAATATTTAATGTGTTCGCAAACCTGCACACTAACTTACAAGAATATCTGCGCACTGAAACATACGCCAGCTGCTTATTGGCTGCTCTTGACACATATCACATAATTGGGTCTGATATTAATTGCTTCTGTATTACTGTCCCAACATAGGTGACACCAGTAAATCAGAGGAAGGGGCCAGTGATTTGTTTTTATTGTAAGCTGAGTAATATTTACTGACTTCTCTGTGTGTGTCGGGCCGGGAAGAAGGGTAAAGTGGTTAGGATCTCTGGTTTTACTTTCTGTGGCCACAGTGTTGGGTAAATGTCTACATCCCTCTGCTCATCTTCTGAACTATTTTTTCTGGACTTCTCCATTTGCTCGTCAACTGAGTTTGAGACTACGACTCCGAAGGACCTTAGAGTGTAATGGGACGAAGTAACTGAAAATCTGAAGGTTCATCATGCTAAGATGAAGGATAAATATATCAGTAGGGCAAATGTTAGTATTGTTGTTGGAGATCTTGTGCTGGTTGCTAGTCATTTGTTGAGCAGTGAGTTGGATTATTTTCCCTCAAAGTTGGCCCGTAAATGGCTTGGTCCATTTAAGGTGATTACATTTTTTACCCCTGTCTTGTGCTTCTGCAAGAAAGCTTACTATCTTCAGTTATATATGAGATCGTAGCCTCATACCCTGCAGGTGGTGCCAGATATGCCAAAGTCCAACTGCACTAGAGCCAGAATCTTACAGTTCTTTGAGTTCTGGCTGGTGCTCGAAAGAAAGCGCGTATTTTCCATGTCCTTAGTGATTGCTAGGGACCCCTGTTTTTGCGAAAATAATTTTGCCCCAGTTTGTTTCCGTGCCTTACGTACAAATCTTCAGCTTTCTTCATGGTTATTGGCATCAGTCTTTGTAAAGTGACGTCTCTCATTTAAGGCCTTGTCTCGGAGTTTTGCAGTGATTTCGAAAATATTTTTTTATTGCTACCTAATACTCATATCAAAATTTCGCTGTTCAGTTTTGACACTTATATATTATAATTTGTAGCTGAATTTTTTTGTAGAATTATACTGAACGGTTTTTTACATTTCATTACCAAAAGTACCGCGGTTTTCGTCGTGAAAATAAGCAAAAATGTAGGAAATTATTTTTTTTGCAGGCGAATGGTACATTATTTTAAAAAACGCGTCCACAGTATTGTGCATCGTGTGATTGCACACTGATTCAAATTTTTTCAAAACTTTTGGTTAAAAAATATTTGAGTTATTGGCACCAGTCTGAGAAAAAAACTCGGGAACAAGCCCTTAACTGTGCCAATCAGAATAACGTTCCTACAACACCACACGTCTGTGATTTGCCGGTAGAATACCAAGGCTCCTGACAGTTAAAATATCCAATCGCTGACCACGGAGCAGAACTGCAGATGTGCACGTAAGGCACCGAAACAAAGTGAGGCAAAATTCTTTCGCGAAAAAAAAAGGGGGTCCCTAGTGATGCCACATCCAATAGACAACTCTGGAATTTGTACAGCTTGCCTTGCGACACAGGCACGCTCAGGAGGATGCTGTACTCTGGACGTGTCCAATGAAGAGCCGTTGTTCGAGCAGGTGGTGGGGGGATGGGTAGAGAAAGGCGGACAGTTACACAGAACGCAGTGGAAGTGGCCGGAACAGCACATCCTGTGGCGAGCAATCAGGACTCCAATACGCGTGCTTCCTGCGCGGATATACGGGGACGACACCTGTGACGTCACGACGCTCTGGGGCGTCACTCTGCCCCGCCCCCCACCACACCCCTAACACAGACCACATGCGCGCACACGGTACAAAACTTCAGTTCAGAGATGATGGTCAGGAACACTGGAATATCGGGGGAAGAGCTGAATGTTTGCTAGACTCCAACGTGCTGTGTATAGCACTGAAGGTTTGGTGTCGCTATTGGCTGTCGTTTGTTTGAAGTATTCTTTCTATTTTCAACAAGCCCAGTTAGAACTCTGTCCAGATTAAACACGGAACACGTGTCACAAGTTGCACCATTCAATGATAGACAAGATAAACACGCTCCAGTTCATTAGAAACTCTGTTGACATGAGATATTTTCGCATTTTTCAATGTCTCCGATGATTGTATATTAAGAAAATGTCTTGTGCCCACATACGCTTGAAAACCCAGCAGTTCCTTGCAACATGTATGGTTGGGTGGCATACGTCTGACATCAAATATTACAATAGCGGGATTCTTATTGGCTCAGTCAAACAGGGTAACAGATCCACTTACAAGCGAAAACCAGTGATTTGTTGGTCAGTTGAACATACGGTGAAACCCAGCGAACAGTCAAGTTGCCCCGAGATAAATCATCTCTGATAATGTTGTATAGGTAACACAACACATAAGAACACAGAAATTCACCAACTCCGATCATGATGAGATCTGTTTTTCAGGGTTTTCCTAATTCAGTCTTGGGCGAATACTTGGCTTCTTTTATACAGGCTCTGGCCAAATGCATGCAATGGACATGTAGGATTTCCTACGTGTAAATGTTTATATAGATAGCGTTACATATGGGTTATGGGGTAAAGAGTAAATATTGTATTTCTGAACAGAGTCTCATTCAAGTTGGTGACGCCAAGAAAGGGGTTCTCGAGAACCATCTATCAGCTTCGTGACATAAGGATGGGGGTACAGGACGAAGGAAGCGAACCCTGGACCCCATATGGCGTAACTGACTCGCGGTACATCCCCACCCCCTGACCTTGCAGGCATAAAACAAGCAGGGTCGCACAATAGAAAAAAATAGGTCAATTAGAGGCCGAGCTGGCCACGCAATGTGAAATGTTTATTAACTAATGTAAAGGTTTTAATTCATATTTTGTGAAATGTGAATGATAACTATGTGTTGTAAATAATTATGTATTATTATGTAAATCGAAAGAAAGTAATGATAAATGGCGGTGCAGGGCGTAGCCAGTGCGAGAATAAGAGCACGCTGATTGGCTGGCGAATTTAGGCGCACGGAGATGCGAGTGGTCAGCAAATACGCGCTTTTTAGGATAACTCCGTCTTGGCAGCCCGATGTGGGCAGACACGGGACGATCACGTGATAGCCCGAGGTTGAACTGAGATTAAGTTGTCGGTACGTACGGCCACACTTCCGAAAGCCGAGGTTTTCCGACGCCAGGCGGCGCGCAAAGTATGGGAAAAAACTTGGTTCAATATAAATGATTCATTTAAGATAAATTTATGTTTATAAGATCCAAGTTTAAAGAGAGTTATAGCATAACGGCACAACAATGAGAAGGTCTAAAGCAGCCGTTTTCCTCATTTCCTTCTATCAAGGACTTGCTGTTTGAAACACTAAATAACAAACAACTAAACTACGCCCTGCTTAACAGAAAGCCGGTAATTTTTAATAGCTTTGAGAGCATTCTTAAGGTAATGTACTTGTAGGATGCTATGTCAGTTAACTTTGCTAGTGCTAACCTAAGATATCAGTGCTACTGTGTTGTAAGTTAATTCCTTCTTACATCGCAATTAGAGTCCTTGATTTTTGGTGGAAACAATTTTGCTCCAACTTGATTCAATGTCTATAGAGATGACGGTTTATCACTGGAAAACTTGACTGTTTTCTGGACTTCAACACGCGTTCAGCTTACTACAAGGTTACTGGTTTCAGCTCGTGCTTGAAGTTGCTACCCTACTTGACTGAGCCAATAAGAATACCACTATTGTAATATTTGATGTCTGTTATTGATCTGCAGACAACTACGTTGTGTTAGACGTATATCACCCAAACATGTATGTTGCAAGATACTACAGTGTTTTCAAGGGTATGTTGGCACAAAACATTTACGCGATGTACCATCATGTTGTGCCTTGCAATGGCCTGCATCATTTAACCAAACAGAGTATAGACAAGGTAATTAGAACAACGTATTTCTAAAGGCACCGATTTGTTTCAGCGCCTTACGTGCACATCTGCAGATCTGCTTCATGATTATTGGCAGCGCGTCTTTGTATAGAGGCGTCCCTTATTTAACTGAGCCAATCAAAACAAGGTTACTGCTACACCACACGTCTGTGATTGGCGGGTAGTACCCAGCTGCAGGTGGGCACATAAAGGCAACTTGGTGCGAAAATTGTTTTGCGAAAACAATCGGTAACTGCGTAATTCGATTAACCTAAGCCCAACATACATAACATTAACCTGTGTCACCTGGTTCACAGCAAGACCCACTAACGTAAGGTTAATAAAAATTCCAACAGCATTTTCCTTCTGGGAGCAGAAAATTTTCATCAAAGCGAAAACCAAGCAGTCATTAACCCACTCGGTCACACATTAATTTATGACTATAACTTTTGTACTCGAGAAGTCTTTTATTCTGATCACTACTTGTATACAGTTTATTTATTCTTGCAGCAAGTATATATGTGCAGAAGTGGGCGGTGATATTAGAACCAACCAATAATAAAAATAGGGTTTAGTAGTTTTCACGAAACAGGTGGATAAAAAAAAATGGCACTGCTGTATTTGTAGAGCCACTGAATTTTTGGTGTAAATAATTTTGCAACAAGTTGTTTCATTGTCTTACGTGCCCGTCTGAAACTTTGCTTCATGGTCTGTGATTGGATGTTTTAACTCCCGCCGTCTTGGGGTCCTACCAGCAAATCACAGACGCGTGCTGTTTCTATAACCTCCCTTCATTGGTACAACGCGTCTTCACAAATACACGCTGCTAATTACCATGAAACGCAGAGTTGAAGGTGCACCGTAAGGCCAAGGAATATTTAGTAATACAGAAGCGAAAGAGCCGGTAGGACGGCAAACTCATTCACACACACTCTAAATCTTAATTTGTGAATATTCACTAATTCACGCCGATGGATGGAGCAGTTTCAAAAATTTGAATTAGTAAGAAACAACTGTGAAAGCGGTGACTATTCACAGATTACGATAAAGAGTGCCAACATTCCGCAAGTTGATTAGTGAATGTCCACAGATTTTCCAGTAATTTTTCACTGATTCAATAAGTGAAAACTGTTCTTTGAAAACAACTTAGAAAAATTGTGAATATTCACTGATTCACTTGTGAGATGTTGGCACTCTTAAAGGAAATCAGTGAGTAGGTATTTACTAACTAAACAGTGACTATTTTCACTTATTCAAACTGTTGGACCTGCTCCATCCATCACTGTGAATCAGTGAATATTCACTAGTTCAGATTTAGAGTGCAAGCAACGTTGTGGAAACAACTACCGCCAATCAGCGTAAGGCAGCCGGGCCAATAGGAATCCTGCTATAACATGCGGGAGCCAGACATAGACGAGGCTGGTATCAACAACCTCGAGCAGCCAATAAGCTCGTCTGTGTTACGGTTTTGTCTGTGATATGGTTCCATGTACTGGACACTGACTACAGGTTCTGTACAGTTTTCTCCGTCAGTTCCTTGCATGTGCAATACATTCACAATATACGACAAGATGACAGTACAGGTAAGAGAGGAAACCATGGCTGTAAAGGTGGGTTCGCAATGCCCGGGCGCGGTCTACCGCAATTTTCATCATCATTATTTTATTTTTTATTTGTGCCACATTTTTTTTCTTATTTAAGACACAAAATGTGACTAAATTTGGCTTTTATGAAATTTTTTGTATCTGTCATAATTTTCACGTAATGGCTTGTTAAAGTCATATTTTGCACGTTTTCGTTTTAACGACTACACTAAAGTAACTGATATACCAAACTAAAAAAAAAAATCACAGTGGATAAAGACATTGCAGGCTACAATAATATGCTCATGAAATTAAGAATAAAAATTATTTGTATTTAAAAAATATATAGAATTTTTAAAATTTTTATTTTCAGTTTCAGCAATTTTTTAAAATTCAAATAATTTTTATTCTTTAATTTTATGAGCATGTCATTGTAGCCTGCAATGTCTTTATCCGCTGTGATTTTTTGAGTTTGGTATATCAGTTGGTTTTAGTGTAGTCGTTAAAACGGAAACATGCAAAATATGACTTTAACAAGCTATTACGCGAAAACTATGAGAGATAAAAAAATTTCATAAGAGCCGAATTTAGTCACATTTTGTGTCTAAAATAAGAAAAAAAAATATCTGGTACAAATAAAAAATTAAAAAATGGTGATGAAAATTGCGGTAGGTCGCGTCCTAAGAAAGACAGCCACGACGATTCTGGTTGCGTTCACAATACTCCGACATGGCGGCACGTGGCTCGTCGTGGTACAGGCTTACCGTCGCCAGTATCGAAAAGTAGGAGCCTCCACATTTTATTATACGCATTATTTCAATCAGCTGTTTCAACAAAACACGAATTAAAATTGTGAAATAAAGGTCGCAAAGAAAATGCAACACAAACACAATGTATAATGTTTTTCTCTGAAATAAAAATACTTTTAGAAAAATAAGTTACATTATTTATTAAAAACAACCTAGTTTCTTTATTAATAAGCAAGCAAACACTACCTGCATTTTTTGACTGAGCCAATAAGAATGCTACTATTGTAATATTTGATGCCTGTTGTTGATCTACAGACAGTTATGTTGTGTCAGACGTGTATCACACAATCATACATATTTAAAGGGTATGTTGACAGAAAACATTTTCGCGAAAGTCAAACCATAATCTCTAGTTAATGTAAATAAAAAATCGTTCGTACAAATAAAATATACTGAGTAATCTTAGTTGCAAGTAAATATCGTCCTGTAATGTTGCATTCCCTTCCTTGCTAAGCCCGACATGGCATAAATTAGAAATGTAATTTACATTTATCGGGCTATCGGGAGTAATTTTGTCGGCCTAATGCTTGGTTTTTATTGGTTGCTGCTCAGATTATGTAGTGCCGGGGCTGTTGCGTCGGGCTCGTCGGGACATTGTGAATCTACCTTAAGGAGACCGTCTACCACACACTTTTAAGAGCGCTGCAATGTGTTCATAAAAAGGATTTTTTACGAAACTATTTCACGTGTGCCCATAGTGCCAACAAACGAAAATATAACACACTTCGGACACAGCGGCGTCATTTCAGGTTTATCTTGGGGGGGGGAGGGGGGGGGCAAGATTTTTTTTCGGCGACAGTGACCTTATTGCATCTTTTTTATTAATTAAGCGTGTATAAATTAGATACTTTAATAATAAAACTTCAGTTCTATGTGCTTAAGTTAGCATTATTTAAATAACAAAATATAAAAAAAATCATGTTATACATATAAAATTCTAAATCTAAATCCGCCCCCTGCCCCCCCCCCCCTTCCTAAATGACGCTCCTGTTCGGACAAGGTCGGAACTTCATTGTTAAGCCACTTTGTTCATTAAAACACTGTTTCTAAGCCCTCAAGCATAGCTAAAACCGGCCTTTTTAGACTGCCCTACTTCAAAATGTACTAACCGGATGTATATATAACTCAGATTGAGACATGCACTAAACTTTGCTACATACTTTCCAGCAATAAAATTTTACGGTCGCTGCTTAAAGTCGCGTAGAGAATCTTGCACGCTAATTCAGCGCTTGGCTCGTTGAGGTGATGCGGCATTTGATGCGCGCTTCAAGGTCGACCTTACAGCTCCGTCCCTTCTGAGCCTCTGACAAGCAGGTCGGCGGCGACGAGAGTGAGATGGTGCGACTCAACGGCTGCGACAAGAAAGAGAGAGAGAGAGGACATGATGGAAGACAATAGACTTGTAAGAGGGGAGCATTTAACTGCTGATGGACTCACGAGCCATGACGGAGGCGAGGAGGCGGACATAAATGTCAGACCCCCGGCAGTCCCGGGTCACCAGGGCAACGTCGATACCTGCACTTGAGTCGTCCGTCACAACCAAGGAGGTTATGTATATGTAGCCTCCTTGGTCGCAACCAGCTACACTTACCAACCACAACGACTACACGTCACTGCGGACGTCTGGTCTCCGCGACAAAAAAACTACTTATTTCATTGCCTTACATCACAGAATATTTAGCAATACAGAAGTGATATCTCAGGTAGGACGGCGAACCTAGTCACACACGCCAGCAAAATGCCTTCCCTGGCCAGCTACATGGCGGAGACGCCTACCGCCAATCAGCATAGGGAAGCTGTACTGCCAGCCAGGCCAATAGGAAATATGCAGTAACATGCATGGATTTAATTTAGTTGAGTCACCCCTCAGCAGAATCTGCAAAGTAAATGATGATTAGAGAAGGTGATTTATCGCGGGAAAAGTTTACTGTTTGCTGGGCTTCAATGTAATGTATTCATTTCTGACGTTTTTATTTCGTTACTAGCGAGTCCCTATTTGACTCGGCCAATGATAACTCTGGTGCGCTACTACTGGACGTCTGTAATTCGTCTGTAAACAACTAGACTGCGCTACATAACTGTCGGCCAACAATACATGACGCAGGACGCTACACTGATTTGCAGAATAAGCTGGCAGAAAACATTCTCGCGATAAATCACCTTCTCTAATGATGATGTAATTCACATTATACAAGACTGCCCGAAAATAGAAGATCTAAGAATCTAATAATCGACCTGAAAAGAAAACACAACATCCAAGAAGAGGAAGATATTGATGTAAGAGACATGATGTTAACCAAAGAAGGAGCAGCTTCTATGAAGATATTTGCAAAGGAAGTAGGAAAGAGACTTGAAGAGTTTGACTCCCGGCTAGCAGAGAACCCAGATGAAACAGAGGGAAATTACTAATCAAATCAAGACAAGATAGATCCATGGATATGATGACCACAGCAATGAAAATGGCAAACGTCATTAAGTAACAAAAATAATATAAATAAAAGGCAAATTATTCTCCCTGCATTACCCAGAAAGGGTGTGGTTGCAGGAAGACAAAATGGGTTCTACTCTGCGTGGCCCTGGCCACGAAAAAAAAAATGTAACATACAGGAGCCAAACACACACGGGGCTGGTATCTACAACCTCGGGCAGCCAATAAGCGTATCAAATGAGCCGCGACGTCATTCCTCGTCTGTATTACTATTTAGTCTGTGCTCACGTGGACAGCTGTAGCTCTGCTACATTGCTAGTAATTGCATGATTTAACTCGCGAGTATCGCCCTCATATCACGTACTTGTGTCGCAGTAATCTAATTCTAACTGGCAGGGCCGTGCCAACAGGAGCCAGGCGAAGGGGGGCCCCCGTAATTACAACAGAGAGGACAATTTTGTCTCTCGCTCCCTACCATTTTACCACAGTTTACATTTTTTTCACAGTTGCATTTAGGAATGGCAATAGTTTATCAGAAAGGGAAAAAAATGCAAACCATTACGCCCAAAGTGTCAAATCGCACTGCAAGAGAGTAACATGAGTATTTTCATTCGTCTGCCCCCATCACAACCTCCAACCAACAGAACGTCTTGCTGATCGGCGCAAACAAAAAGGACATGTCTACACAAAGACCAATAACCACGAAGCAAAGCTGCTCATGTGCACACGATGCTCTGAAACAAAGTGGTGCAGAATTCTTTCCGCGACTAACTTACGGCTCTAGTCATATCTGTGGCAGGCCACGACACTGTGGGTCAATGAGAGCCAGCTAGAACATACGGCAGCTTGCAATCTAGTCTGCTGACAGAAAACAACGCGAATGTTGCACGTCCCTAGTTACAACCCAAGTAGCTACGCGTGGTCGAGATGCAAGGCAAGCTTCAGTACGTCAGACTATACATAGGGACCTCAAGTTTTGGTGATAAGATTTCTGCAACAGTTTGTTTCATTGCCTTATGTGGACATCTGCAGCTCTGCTCCATGGTCTGTGATTGCATATTTTCAACTGTTATGTGCCTTAGAGCCGTATCTATAGACCTCTTCCGAATGACAACCAACTGCTCACCAATGCTTTCTCTATGACGATAGCAGTTGGTTGTCATTCGGAAGAGGTTTATAATATCGGCCCTTAGTGTTTTACTGCAAATCACAGACGTGTGATATCACAGTAATATTATTATTGGTACAGTCAAATGGGAAACCTGTTTCCACGCAGCAACAAATAGAGACAGAAAAAATTCGCGTGTTGTCTGACATGTAAGCTAGCTTCCAAGAATATATATGTACTCAACCAAACAACAGTTGCTCATTAGTTGTTCGTTAACACAGTGATATGGGCCTTAATTTAGTTATATTTAGTTATTGGCTCAGCGAATTCTGGGAACTATCGTAACAGTCGAGGGCCAGTTGCGAAAGTAACACCAACTTACAGTAGTTGGAATCATAGCTTGTTCCTAGAAGACAAAGTGAATTTTTCACGTCTCTAGCAACGAAGTAAAACTTGCAAAGGTGCACGTAAGGCATTGTAATGAGTTGGTGCAGAAATATTATCGCTAGAGTCCCGGAAATTCCGCGGATTCAACCGAGGAGAGATTGGATTTCTAATTCATGTATGTGTTGGAAACTTATTCGACCGGGTCATTGTTTACTAAACGTGACCTTGAGGACTTCGAACCAACGGCGGACATGTATAAAAACACTCACGGACTCCTGCGCTACGACACCAAATTTTCGAATGCTCGCTCACTGGAGCAGCAGCCAATGAGCTAGTAGCTGGGAACAGAGTAGGACTGTGCAATCCAGACTGATGGTCGTTGAACCCGCGATATATCCGGGACTCTAATTATCGCTAAAATCAGGAGTCCTTAACCACACACCTTGAGTGCGTGTCATTAACGCGCCTGCGCCCAATAAAGGTATGTTGTGATTACTGATAATTAGAGATGATGGTTAGATGTACGTAAATTTCGCAGATACATTCCAGGTCAGGTTGAACGCCAATTATGTATACTTCATTGTCATGTCTGTGACTTGCTGGCGGCTGTTATGAAACGCGTTTGACTACTGCACGCCAGTAGTAAATAAGGAAATAATGCGAAGGGCTATCGCTTGCTACCTGCTTGTACGGTTATAAGCCAATAGATAATCGATTGTGACCAGTGGGTGTATAGGACTGACAAGTCTAGGCTGCTGCCAGATGAATCCGCGAAATTGACGTACCTCTAATGATGGTATATCGCGAAAATGTTTTGTGCCAAGATAGCCTTGAAAACACTGACACAACGTAGCTGTCTACAGACCAATACCAGGCATCCAATATTACAATATGGGGATTCTTATTGGCTCAGTCAAATAGGAGAGCAGCTCCACGTACAAGCTAAAGCCAGTAATCTTCTGGTAAGCTGGACGTGTATTGAAATCCATCAAACAGTCAACTTTTCCCGCGATAAACCATCATCTCTACTCATAATATATCCTTCCTTGCTGTTTGTATTTTACTGGTATAGGAGTCTGTCCTACCAGTTTAACGTTAAGGGCTTGTTCCCGAGTTTTTTCAGACTGGTGCCAATAACTCAAATATTTTTTAACCAAAAGTTTTGAAAAAATTTGAGTCAATGTGCAATCACACGATTCACAATACTGTAAACGCGTTTTTTAAAATAATGTACCATTCGCCAGCAAAAAAATTATTTCCTTAATTTTTGCTTATTTTCACAACTAAAAACGTGGTACTTTGGGTAATGAAATCTAAAAAAACCGTTCAGTATAGTTCTACAAAAAAAATTCAGCTACAAATTATAACATATAAGTGTAAAAACTGTGCAGCGCATTTGATATGAGTATTAGGTAGCAATAAAAAATATGTTCGAAATCACTGCAAAACTCCGTAACAAGGCCTTAAACAGACAACTCAGAGTTATACGTACACTGTAAAAAAACTTCCTAAAACGTTAAGGAAGTTATTATTCCAGTGTATGAGACAGTTACCATACTTCCGTCTTGTAAATATGCAAACTTTTACAAATGTTACAATACAAGCCTGGTAACTTTAGTATACGTTTGAATGTTTTATAAAAGGTTTTTGAGTGCTACCATGGATGTCTGGGAAACTATTCTACCATACCTACTTTCTTAGCGCTCCTATACGCACGTGTGGCAAATGTACAAACTATTTCTTAGAGTGTGGTTAGAGACCCAGAAATATAACGGGTTCGACGACCAGCTGGACTGCACAGTCCTAGTCCTGTATACACTCAGATACTTGTATATTGTCTGCTGTTCCAGTGAGTGGACAGTGTACAAGTGACACGGTAATTAGGAGTTTTCATGCAGGTCTGCTATTGGTTGGTTCACAGTAATCCTCAAGGAAGAGTTTCAGTAGCAGTGACGAGCGGCATGGCGTGGGTACATTGCAAGCTAACCTGTACTTTACGACGCCTGTGCAAACTCGTGAGCTGGCTATCGGTAGAGGCACGAGTATTTCGCGTATTGATTCTACGTCAGGCTGGACGCCAAGAACCTATATATAACTCTAACTTCTGTACTTAGACGACAGCTGTTATGACACCTTCGGAGATCGCAAGCCGGTAGTAAATAATAAAATAATTCGTGGGGTTAACACACGCTACCCACTTCTACGGTTAGAAGCCGATGGATATTCGACTTTGACCAGTGCGTATATAGGGCTGCGAAGTCTAGGCTGTTGCCAGATTAATACGCGAAATACTCCTGCCTCTACAGTTTAGCTTGCAACACATCCACGCCACGCCACTGTCCGTTACCCAATCGCGAAAGTAATAATTAGGACCCGGTAGTTTTCGCGAAAAGATTTGTGCAGCCCTTTGTTTCAGTGCCTTACGAGCGCACTTGCATCTCTGCTTTGTGGTCAGTGATTGGATGCCGTAACACCGAGCGCCTGGAGGTTAAACCCACAAATCATAGACGTGATGTGTCACAGTTATCCGTGTACTGATTGGCGCAGTCTAATGAATAACGACTCTGCACATAACCACTCTGTCAATAACCATGAAGTTGAGGTGCAGGTGTACACGTAAGACACTGACACATAGTGGTGCAAACATTTTTTCGCGAAAATTACCAGCCTTAGTAATAAACGTGTACTGGAGTGAGTTTGAAATATAACGGCTTCTCAAATTCATTGGCGAAATATCCGGGTCTCTGAATATAGTCACTGCTTAGCAGTGCATTCCTTGGAACCCTCCAGCCTTCGCCTCTGCTAACCCCCACCCCCCTCTCAATTGCAGCACTTCTCGTTTGGCTTAGCTCTTGGAGGGACAGACTTGCTGTGCGTTCTGGTGTCAGTTACTCTCCAAGCGCCCTGTGTAAACAGTTTCGCAGATGTTGCTTATAGAACTAAGTTTGAAACAGTGGGTCAGCAGCCGCCCAGCGGGAAATGGACAGACGCGTCTTACAGCCCAGCGCGGTGAAGTCACCCGAGGAATGACGGTATGTTTCGCAACTGCTTATCGTTGTCCCCATCTCCGTGAAGACGCTGCTGCGCGGTGCTCGCTGTCAAGGTCGTGCCAGAGACAAACACGACCTTCTGACGTGCCGCCGAACTCGCATAGCCGCGCGACTATCTTCCAGGATCAACATACTACCACTGTTGTGATCTTTGAAAGAACTGTGCAATAAGAATGCATGACTGGATTTATTTGCTACGACATACTACATTGCGAAATAAATGACTGTCAAAAGAAAACAAAAAATAAGACAGGAAAACATGAATAAGCAGAGTATGCTTTAGTCATCAGGATACATAACACTACATGAAATTCCAAAACTGGAATCGGGTCAGCTATAACAAGGAACAAACAGAAAATAAATTAAATAACAAAACTCTAAAAAAAACCTTAGTTGACCTGCTACACAACGATGAGACGAAATAAAAACGCAGTAGATATCTGACACTTGCATAAATACGGCAAACGACACAACGATGAGACGAAATAAAAACGCAGTAGATATCTGACACTTGCATAAATACAGCAAACGACACAACGATGAGACGAAATAAAAACGCAGTAGATATCAGACACTTGCAGAAATACAGCAAACGACACAACGATGACACGAAAACAAAACACAAAGATATCAGATATTTCATCGTTGTCCAGAGTAGTACTGACAACAAAACTGTTTTGCTGTCCCAGTTTTAACAGAAGTATGGTACCTACAACTATACTCGAATCAAACCTTATTCTCTGTGTGTCAGTACTTACTGGAGGTCAGCTGGTCTTGCTCGGCTGGCTGGTTAGTCTTGTGTCCTCTCCTCTTGGGCGAACCACAACTCTCCCTGCAACACAACCACACATGTCTCAGAGAGTTCCACACAGTGGTTAAAGCACTCGCCTTCCAACAAGGTGACTCGGGCATGATTTCCGGCTGAGACCGGGCACGGATCTTCGCAAGTGGGAATCCTGCCGGACGATGCCGCTGGTCAGCGGGTTTTCTCGGGGATCTCCCGTCTCCCCGTACCTTATTCTGTGCTGGTCCATACATCACGTCAGCCCTCGCCAGCGCCAATGACGTAGATGCGCATGGTCGGTGTTGTAATAATAATACGACTTTATTAATGGCGCAGTTAAGGCGATGTCGCCTTGTCGTACACTGGACCATAAAAATTTCAGTCTACAGTTTACAATTATTTTATGACATTTCAAAGTTAAGTCTAAGGTAATACTAAAATTAAAAAGCAATAATGAGCTAGTGATGTACGAAGAGAGAATTAAAACAGCATGTTAAACATATTTAGCTTTCACAAGAAACCGCTTACCTCGTTAATATTTCGTTTATCAAAGAAAAGAACACATACTTGAAACTATGTTCCTATAATTTTAATAAGTCAGCACACTTGCTTACAAACACGAATTTTGAGCTTCTCAAAAAGCATTTTTTTTTTCTGTTGTTACTTTGACGAGATACATAATTGGTCTTTACTACGTACTACTATCCAAAAATAAAACTTTAAGGTCAACGCTTGAAGTCCCATAGTAAAAAGACTGCAAGGAAAACCTTGCACGCCAGTTTGACGCGCTGTGAATAGAGGCGATATGCTTCTCGTCAAGCGTGGAACACTCGCTCTTATCACTCCGCAGTTCCCATGCGTCAGACAATTCCTTGTCCGAACGGATAAGCATTTCACTTGAAGTTGAGTGTTCACGTGGGCACAGTGCCGGATTTAGAAACATTGGAGGGAGGGGGGCGCCTTACGTGATGACTTTATGGACTGTAAAAAAATACCAGTCATCTCAAAAGTGTAGTTGTTTACTGTTACAGAACATTAAAAATAACATACATTCAAGTAGAACCATAGCCATCTTTAGCAGAAGGCTGCGGCATTAAATCTGGCAACCCTGCACACAAGGGTCATTTTAACACTTCTTTTAGCTCTCCAAAGGCAATTGCTGTACCTGCATCGTCATTATGCCCTACACACCGGTGAATCAGGGAAATCACTGCCTATGGAGAGCTAAAAGAAGTGTTAAAATGACCCTTGTGTGCAGGGTTGCCAGATCTAAGGCCGCGGCCTTCTACTAAAGATGGCTATGGTAGAACACATTAAATGTACTTGGATCATCATACAACAAAACTCCAGTTTCCTTGAGACGACTGGACATACTTTGACTACATATTGTTGAACACGATTGGGTGGGGGAGGGGGCCCCCTTCAGCCCGGTTGCCTCCCTCCCCCTCCCCTATAAAATCCGCCACGGCCGGCGTGGGCAGAGTACAACGCACGGAGAGAAGCAGCTTGGCTTCTGTGCGGGTGGTTTGTTCTATGCGGCCAGGACAGCGGAGAGCGGAACAACTTCCTGCAGCACAATGGGGCAATTGAGCAGGGCGCGGCTGTAGGTTGCCAGTTCAACTCTCACACATCTTACCCCGCCCCTGTCACCTCCCCTCCCCCCTCCCCTCATTATTACAACAACCACTCACTACACACTACTGCTGGCTCGTACAACTGCAGGCCACATGGCAGCCATGCGGGTGTCTCAGCTGCGCGCGCCCGCTGGGTAACTAAATAGCACCACACACAGGGGCCAGTTCATCGTACAAACTGCATTTTTGAAGGCCGTCTTATTAAGAGTTAGTAGACCTGGCGCGTGAGACGTGCTGTGGCGTGGTACGTATAGTCGTTTTTCATGTATAGTTACTAAAAATGTTTCTAATGCGTTTATCTACGAAAAGAAAACACTCTTCAAATAAGTCTATATGGTTTTAAAAATGCAGTCCGATAATTAAAAACGTGACTATCAAGCTCCTCAAAAGTGCTAAAAATGACTTTCACGTTGCTGTAGCCGAGAAAATATCAACCGTAATCGTAAAACAAAATCATAGAAACCTGCATTGAACTTTTACCACATACATTCCACAAATAAAATAACAGGGTCATCGCTTGAAGTCGCGTTGAAAAACTGTTACTACGTAAACACTGCACGCTAGTTTAGTCCTCCGCGCCTAGAGGCGATGATGTGCTTGACGCACGGGTTATATTCGACTTATCGCTTTCCCCGTTTCCGTGTCTCAAACGTAAAAAAAAAAAAACCCTACGGTCTACTAACTCTTAAGAGGAGTGTCCTACTGTACTGTTCTGGACATACACTATTACTAGGGCCACAAACTTTTCGCGAAAAAAATTTACGCCAGGTTGTTTCAGTCGCTTATGAATAGAGACGGGAAAAAACGGTAGGCTGGCCTTCAAGAATATATGTGTACTCAAGCAAAGAGCAGCTCTGTAGAGACATGCACAATTCGCGTTACCATTTGGTAGCAGACTAAACTTCACTTTCCTACACATAACAGCGCATAATCTGCTATTCTATTGGCCACGAACTTGTATGTGTTGTCATTGACGTGTGTTACGTCTTTACAGAGATTGGCCTCTCTACCGTGTAAGTATTCTCCGCGGCAAGTCACGACAATATCGGCCAGCGGGAGACTTGGAGTCTAGTCAGCTGTCAGAAAATAACGTGAATTTTGCATGTCTTTATTAGCTGCTCGCTGATACAGCGATATGGGCCTGCATTAGTTTAGTTGTTTTATTGGCTAAGCGACTTACACGAGGTGTCAAATAAGACAAGAATGTGAAAGTGACACGAGCTTAAAGTTGTTGGAATTATAGCTTGTGTCTAAAAGAAAACGCAAAATTTTCAGGTTCCTACTTATAAGCCATTACACTCTAAATCTGAATTCGTGAATATTCACTGATTCACGCCGATGGATGGAGCAGTTTCAACAAACTGAATCAGTGAGAAACTACTGTGAAATCTGTGTTTATTCACTGATTCCGATAAAAAGTGGCAACATTCCACAAGTTAATTAGTGAACGTCCACAGATCTTCCAGTAATATTTCACTGATTCAAAAAGTTTTGCTTCATAGTCCAGTCATTAGATGATTTAACTGTCACATGTCTTGGGGTTATATTGGCCAATCACAGGCGTGTGGTGTCACATCAGCCATATTGTGATTGTAGCAATTAAGAGAGATATGTCACTTCGCAAAGACTCGCTGCTAATAACCATGACGTAGAGTTGCATGTAATACACTGAAACAAACTGTCGTCCCAGAAATCTAGCCTCAAACTAAGTAAAAATAATTTTAAAAAAAGGCCTAGTTTGGCTGTAGTCAACACATCCATAAACCAAAACTGTGTTGACTTCAGACAAAGTTGACTTGTTTTCTCATTTATTTGTTGTTTTTTTTTTTTTGGTTCGTTTTTTCTTAGTCCTCATATTAGACTTCTGGGACGGCATAATATTGTAATGGCGTATGTCCACAACAGTACAGTACAGTTTTGGGACAAATCACACACGCTATGTGTCAAATACGTACAGTGCTAACAGGGCTTGTTGAAGAAACAATGCTTCATATCAATTAAAGCCATCGACATCTATACAATACCTTCAGTTTTACACACAGCAAGTTGGAGCCTCGCAAACAGCCAACTGTCTGCAATTTTCCAGTGTCCCCAACTCCACCAAACCACACAATATGTACGAATACAGAAGTGGAATAGCCGGTAGAACGACGAACTCTTGTGACACACGCCAATAAAATGGCTTCCCTGGCCAACAACATGGTTAAAACGTCTACTACCAATCAACGTAATGTGGCTGTTATAACAAGTCGGCCAAACCACAGACTAGATAGTAATACAGACGCGTAGTGACGTGGCGGCACGTTTGATACGGACGAACTTTGCCTCGTATTGGCTGCCCGAGGTTGTTGATACCAGCTCCGTGTATGTTTGGCTCCTGCATGTTACAGCAGGTTTCCTATTGGCCTGGCTGCGGGCTTGCGTAACAGCCGCCTTACGATGATTGGCAGTAGGCTTATCCGCCACCATTTTGCTGGCGTGTGTGACTGAGTTCGCCGTCCTGCCAGCTATTTCACGTCTGTATTCCTAAATATTCTGTGATCAAACTCCTCGAAGCGGGGAAGTATATGTGCTGGGGGTTTTGAAGGTAAACTGGGGGTGATATCTTACTGGTTGAGTCCAAGACGCAAGGTATGGCCAGCCGTCCTGAGCAGCGAGTGTGCCACACTGTTGGTCACGTGTCTCGTAGACTGACCATTGATAGAGGAGATGACGTCACCTTCACGCACGCCCTTCTGTGAGGCCTTGCTGCCGGGGTTCACCTGTAACAACACAACCCTGCATGACTCCTGATCGTACTTCCACTGTGTGCTTACCACCCTCGCTAGTCGCCCAGCAGACATAGCCCGAGTATTGTCCTTCATGTTTCAATTATATATATGACTATTTGCTGACTTTCAACGTATGATAAGCTTATCAAACGTTAACTGGCTTTTGCATGTACGTGGAGCAGTTGCCCTATTAGACTGAGTCAATAAGGACGTTGGATCCGTAAAAATTCAAAATTTTATATTTGTGCCAAACACTGTTCAACTTTTACACATCAGATAACATGTAATTTCCCCGAATAAAAAAAATTAGGGTCCATAGTTTTAGCATAATCACCTATCAAAGTCACAAAATGGCAGTTGTGGTGTAACCAAAATAATAAAAAATAATTAACTTACAGAAACAAGATAATTCATATCGATACTTAATGATGTGAACTACTTCAAGACACTTTTGTAAACACAAATCGATATATTTATGTATTTTTTTTAAATTTACGAAAATGAGTAAATTTTTGCATACCTTTGACTTTCGGCTACTACTGAAATATTCATAACTAACTTTTGTCAAACATGTAATGAGATGCAGTGATACACTGACTTTCAGTTGACGTAATTTGGAATACATTAATTAATTACTTTTTTTTTTTATTTGGGCTGCGCCGTAATGGCCATTTCGTGACTTTGATGAGTGATTTTGCAAAAACTATGGGGCCTAATTTTTTTTATTTGGGAAAATGACGTGTCATATGATGTGCAAAAGTTGAACGGTGTTTGGCACAAATATAAAAAAAAAAAAATTAAATTTTACAGGTCCAACGCCCATAAGAATCCCGTTGTCGTTGTTATAACATTTAATGCCTGTTGTTGGTCTGCAGGGAGCTACGCTGTGTAAGATGTGATCGCCCAATCATACATGTTGTGAGAAACTACAGTGTTTTCAGTGTATGTTGGCACAAAACATTTTCGCGATATACCATCATCTCTAGAGATGATGGTGTATAGCGAAAATGTCATGTGCCAACATACCCTGAAAACACGACAGTCTCTTGTAACATGTATGATTGGGCGATCACATCTGACGCAACGTAGTTTTCTGCAGACCAATAATAGCCATTAAATATTATAACAACGACAACGGGATTCTTATTGGCTCAGTCAAATAGGGCAACGTCTCCAAGTACAAGTGAAAGGCAGTAATCTTTTGTTAAGATAAACGTACGTTAAAACCCAACAAACAGTCAAACGTTCCCGATATAAACCATCATGTCTAATCATGGTCAATATAGTAGAAAGCCAGAATACATCAGCACATGCCGCTTCTTACCTGAGCGACGCTTACTGCGGTAGGTCGTGGTTATTGGCAGCGCGTCTTTAATCAGACATGTATCTCATTTGACTGCACCAATCAGAATAAGGTTATTGTGACGGCACAAGTCTGTGATTTGCCAGTATGATTCCAAGATAAGTGAGAGCTACAACATCTTGTCACCGACCACGAAGCAGAACTGTGTATGTACACATAAGGCATTCAGATCAAATGGGTCAAAAATCTGTTCGCCACAAAATCGTGGCTCTACGTATTGGTAACCCCAACTGACATTCGCAAAGCATATTTACGCCACTTTCTTTCAATGCTTGTGTACAGACATGCAGCTCTGCTTCATGCTAATTGGCTGAGTGATCTAACTGTAAGCGCCTTGGGATTTCACCCGCTAATCATAGACGTGTGGTCCCGCAGCAATCTTATTATGACTTGTGCAGTCAAATGAGACATGTTTGAGCAAAAAACAAGCTGTCAATAACCATGAAGCACAGTTGTACATGTGCATACAAAGTATTAAAACAATCTGTTGAAAAAATGTTTTCGCTACAATTAGGTGCCCCTTAATTATAATATAAAACATCACAATTTCAAACTAACTTAGTTGATGAAAAACAGATAATGCAAGTTTATTTGCGAACATAAATGAGTTAATTCATATCGAAATCAGATGGCGAGAGATACTTATAAAAGTATATGACATGAGGTAAGCAAGATTTCCTCAGAAACCAATAAGTGCATCGGCTATAACTTTAAAGGAATGCAAAAAAATGTCATTTAATGTTTATACGTTTTAGTCATTTTAATTTAATGTCTATCAATAGGAAAAAATCCACACCATTCCCTGAAAGACAACTTGAAAAATATAAAGGCATAGTTATGAGCAAACATGTTGGTTACTATTTGTTGGGTCGTAGGCCAGCCAGTTTCATCTGACTAGGATTGGGTCCAGGTTTAAATTCAGGATTGTTGTTGCTCCGTAGTTCTCCAGTGCATGTCTTACAAACTGCAATCCAATTGAAGAGGTGGCAGAAAAATAAACATACAATAGAACACCTTTTTACACTTCTCAAGGGATCTGAAAAAATTATTGTAAAATACAGGAAAGTGTAATAATAGGGAAATTTCTAATGTAAAACTAGCAAACGAGACCACAAAAAGTTGGTGTAATATGAGGGAAAGTGTAAAAACAGGTGGTGTAAAAAGGAGGTTCTACTGTATACTCAATTTAAGCTTGTGTAAAAATTATTTCGTGAGAAGTTCTGAACCCATAATAACGGTATAGTACATACAAATAACTCCCCTGATGTCTAGTTTGTGACCCGACTTTGTCGACAAATCTATACCTTCTTGAGAGATGTTCTGTAAGGAGACAAAAACAGTTCATACTACGACAGACTTTTGGCGAAGTCGACTCTAAACCTGACCCCCCCCCCTTCCCAATCCCCCAATCCTTCTCCCCGCTGGCCTACATTGCTAGGTCTTCCCTGCGTGAGGAATTCACACAACTCGCACTTATCCGTCCCTAAGTGCAGGACCATGGTCGTCAATAGTGGACAGCTGCTTTCTTACAGGCGCTACAACAACACGTAGGCACTTGCATTTCCGAAAACACTCCAGGCGAGTGCTAGGATAGTTACTTTTAACATAGGACATGGCCGATTCTTCTCGAATTTTTCCACCCTTGTGAAATCTTCATTAATGATGTCGCCGTGTACGAGACTCAAAGCTCAAAGAAAAAAAATCCAATGCTGGAAAAAAAAGGCCGCAGTACTGCTTTAAGTACTTTACACCACGGCTACGGCTCGTAAGACAAGTTGATGAACCAAGGGAAGGCGTAACTGCGGTACAGCTCGCAGCTCTGGTCACCATGGCGATCTGGGTTCGATCCCCGGCGGGGTCGTTAAAATCTAACTACTACTAGATGACAAACTTTGCAAAAAATATTTCTACAGGTAATGCTTAGTATCTAAAATGCAATCAGAAAAATATATTGCATAAAAATGTAGGCAAATATTGTTTAATCCTTCCTGTTGCAGTTATTACAAATGCGCTTTGCTCAGAACACTTGGTTGAAAGAGACAAATTAATAATTGATAAACTTAGAAGTAACTTATCTTAACATATTGATTCCTTATCTAAAATATGTGGCCCTAAACTAGGTAGGCCAGAGACAATGAGTAAACTAGTCAGTCTAACATTATCTGGCCCTCAAATCACCTGTCTTGGCCTTCTTTCACACAAAGGGTGGCCAAGAAGTGACAAGCAGCAGCCCCCGATGCAGTGTTGCCGTATTCAAGACTCCAGCCTTCTACTAAATGCACCAAGCTACAAGAACTTCGCCTGGAGATATGTGACCAGCGCGGCATCAGCTGTACAGCGGGTTGCATACCACGGTGGTAACCGCACCTCGCCACGCTCGTAGCCTACACACGTCACAATCAGCGGTTGGCACAGTGACTAGACCATTCGCCATTCGTCAATGTGATCTGGGTTCGATTCCCGGCGGGGTCCGTCCCAGGATATTCGCACGTGGTAATCGTAGCGGACGATGCCTCTAGTCGGGGGATCTTCTCGGGGATCTTCCGTTTCCCTCATCCCTTTCACTCCGGCGTCACTCTATTGTAGGACCACAGTCCATGTCATATTTCAGGGGTAAGCAGATGCCTGCGGACGCCCAATAGAAAGTCTGCATCCAGGGCGTGATATAATAGCCCTCGGGTAGCCCCCAAATTCAATGATTATTTTTATTCATGAATGAAAAATTCATAGTCGAGCTACCGGCGACGTAAAGAGCAGTTGGACGGCGCTATGCATCACTGAACGATATGCTTTTAATATAACATATTTTACTATCTCGATTTCTTGTCTGTTTATCTCTATCCCGTAACAATGAATAAGTTAGGGTAACACGGAGCTAGAGTCTTGAAACTTTAAACACACCTCAGAATTGAATGGCAATATAATATACAATATATACAATACAATATATACAACATAATATATACAATATAATATATCCTACAGTTCATAACTACTCGCCAAAGTTAAAATTCAACAATTTTATTTTTAATTTACTCATGCTAAAAACTACATTATCTACATACGTATAACTCACAGATAATATAAATACCCTAGGAAATGAAAATATTGTAAATTGTCATGTTTCCACAATTAATTTTAAAAGTGTACATGCAATTCCACGAATCACATAAATATTTTCATTTTGTTACGCTGAACAAACTTACTTTTTGTCGGAGAGCTAGTTTGCGTGGGTAAAATATTTCTTCTTTGACTTTACATCATGAAGAACTATGGGATATGTTTTTTATTGTTTGGTTGGCAGTACGGCTTATTAGAGATGGAACCAGAGGCACAACCATAAAGGAACAGGCATACTTGTCTCATATAACTTCAGTAACATCTTGGCCGGGTTAATATTTTGTAATACAGGCAGTCCTCTATCATACATTCAACTTCCATACGTTTCAGACTTTCATACATCAGTCTTTAGTACCCATAAATCAACTTTCACGTAATGGGTTCAGACTTTCATACAATGGCAAAATAATGTCGAAACTAAGTTTTTCAGCCTGTCAGTCAACATTATCAACTGGGGACCTGAATCCCAAACCATGCTAAATCAAAGATTAAGAAATAGCAATAAAAGATAATATATTTTTTCGTGTGCATCTATATACACACACACACACACATATATTTTACTGTGGTTAGTGACATATTCCAGACAGAAATAAATACACACAAAAATATTATCTTTTTTCTGCTAGTTCTTAAATTTTTGAGTTAGCATGATTTTTTATTTAGGTCCCCAATTGTACATGATTTTCTGAATATGTACCTCCATTTTAATGCTCCACGGCAGTTTTCAAATAATTATTTGTTGTGTATATATCAAATAAATATATAAGAAATAAGTCTGCATTAGAGTCAGTAACATAATATAGACTTTTCATAATAATTTGTGCTTATTAAATGACTTTTTACTGATGGAATCCTTTGAATAACATACAAATTAATCGTTCAACTTTCATACATTTTTCCAAGAACACATCGTATATGAAAGTAGACGACTGCCAGAATGTCACAATATAAGACGTTTTTTAGTTCTAAAATGATCTAGGAATGTCCATTTCCCCATTTGTAATGTAAAGTTCGTCTTGCATTGTGCCGCATATCACAGAATATTGACAGTTATTGCTAGCGATTATGGTATATCGCGAAAATGTTTTGTGCCAACATACCCTTGAAAACACTGTAGTTTCTTGCATCACATAACATTGGGTGATGTACGTCTGCCACAACGTAACTGTCTGTTGACCAATAAGAAGCATCAAATATTACAATATCGATTTTTATTGGCTCAGTCAAATAGGGTAACAGCTTTATGTACAAGGGAAATGCAGTAATTTTTTTCGTAAGCTGAACGTGCGCTGAACCCCAGCAAACTGTCACGTTTTCCCGCGATAAACCATCATCTCTAGCTGCCCATAACTGTAGCTGTCATATTGTACAGTAATTATACGAAACAGGCACACAGAAATCATACTCCTGTAAGGAACCATAGCAACAGTCACCTAGAATGATTTCCGGAAAACTATGGAACACCGAAACTGAGCCTTCCCGAACGCGAGAACAGCAATTTGCATCTGGCTTGGTTTTATTGTAAGAGAATGTATTTAGAAATAATGTGTACAAATTTAACGGTGTTTGCTACAATCATAAAACAATAAATGGTTTACTGGTAAGCAAGGATAGGTATTTACCGTAGTTGTTAAATTATATGCCACCTGTGACTTTTTTTAATAACTACGTGAGACACACATTGCTATAAGACATAATACATATGTATTCAAGTTGCCTGGAAACGATAAGCAAATAAGTATTTACACAGCATAAAAAACACGTACTTATATATTATTACAAAACTTTTATTCCTGTAGAAATATTTTCTCACCTTCCCTTTGCAGATAATAGTTATTGTCTGAGGAGATATGATTAAAGATGACTGGGCCTCACCGAATACAACAAATACTTGTAAATCCATATCCACAGAAACATGCAAAATTCGCGCTATTTTTTGCCAGCAGGTTAGACTCCAAATGGCTGTACACTCGTTAGACGTTACCCATTAGCCAAAAATTTCGTCTGCCGCGGAGAACGCAGCTGTACAGTAATTAAAAGTTCCATGATAAAGTGAAGCGGTCATATGTGAAATTGACGTGAAATACATAAACGCTTGTGGCCAATGGAATCACAGATTGTAGTAAGGTATATATATAGAGCCATACAATCTAGTTTGTCACCAAGAAATAACGAGAATTTTGCAAGTCCCTACATTCATGCTCGCGCCAGGGCTCTGTGGAAGGTAGCGACATTAGTGACCTTGGAAAGATAGACAGAGCAGGACAACTAACCTCATACTTGCCACTTCTGACAGCGGCCGCTGGACAGAACTTGAGCATGTTCAGGACGCGCTGGTCACGTGATGAGGCGAGCGGGATCCGAACCACCAGGCCTGCAACACGAGGACAGCCATGACCTGAGAGACTGGCTCGCCCTCGCCGGGTAAACAAAGCCGACTGAACTGAGGGACGGGCGGACACAGGGGCTGAGGGGTGCGATTGGACGTCCGCCACACAACGCCACACAATGCGTCAAGCTGGCACGTTGCTTCAACGCTACACTCCGGCACACAAACATATGCCACCAGCACAGACATTGTCCTAGTTCGCCGTGACTTTAGACCGCATGTAAACAAAGCCGACTGAACTGAGGGACGGTCGGACACAGGGGCTGAGGGGTGCGATTGGACGTCCGCCACACAACGCCACACAATGCGTCAAGCTGGCACGTTGCTTCAACGCTACACTCCGGCACACAAACATATGCCACCAGCACAGACATTGTCCTAGTTCGCCGTGACTTTAGACCGCATGTAAACAAAACCATCTGACTGAGGGACGGATGAACACAGGAGTTGAGGAGCGTAACTGGACGTCCGCCACACAATGTGTCAAGCTGGGCAAACTACTTAAGCGCTACA
>PNEQ01113410.1:0-37670 GCA_003012365.1 Medauroidea extradentata
AGTTCGCATGCGGGGCAAAAGTTCGCAATGCGAACTTTTACCCCACTTGCACATGCGTACTTTTGCCCCGCAGTACTGATCTTCCATTTCCAGTTAGTGCTGCTATCTGTCGTGTGTAATGTCATCTATGTAACATATCACGACACACGGGAAAAACCACTATATCAAACCGCCTAGTGCATTATTTTCTAACACTTAAACCTTTCTTGATAAACACGTTGCAAGAAGTCTAAATATTACATCAATAGCAAGAAATTTAATCCTTACCTCATGGTTTTGCTGCCGTTCGTCCGTGCCAGCCGTTCTCACATGTAACAATGCTCCGCCATGACACCTTTACCACCAACTCAGGTTTGCCACCCTCATATTCATGAGACCAAATATAACTGCACTGCGTACTTTTACCCGCCGCGCACTTTTACCCCACTCTACTCTATTAGGGTTTTTTGAAAGCTGTGACCCAATTAGCCCAGAAAGATCTTTAATCCAACAATAGTGAGCATTATTTACACTTTTAATATATAAAAATAAATACGTTAATTAGTTTTATTTTTCATAATAACAAGTGGATAAAATATATACAGAGTGCCATCTTAAGCAGGTTTTGAACTGCGTTCAATTTTATTATTTTTTCCTTCTTTTTCTTCGATGCATAAACGTTAATAGAAGTATCAGTTCTTTTCTCTAATAAATTAATTTTATCTAATCGCATTGAAAATTCTAAATCTTTAAAAGCCTTATTAAATTCGTTCTCATAATTTTTTTTTTTCATAATTATTAACTCCTTGAGGGTATTTTTCTGCAGGATAAAAGGTAAAAAAAAAAACGCTCTATAAAATAATTTTATAATTATTTTTAACATTTATAACAGTTATTTTGTTTAATTCTTTCTGGTAAATCGACATAAGATCTTCCTTTTAACGGACTATATTTATGTATTCTTATCTCTGGCTCATAGATTTCGTCTAATACCCCTTTAGATCCTTCTTATTCAAATGTTTCCATTTCAGCCATAATCATCATCTTAATCAGATGTTTTTAAAATAATTTCATTTTAGTTTTAAAAGAAGCATCGTGATATTCTTAATCTGATAATGAGCCCCTTGAATATCGAGCGTTAAGTTTTAAATTTACTTTTAATTCACTATGTTACTCTAGTTATATTAAAATTTTTCTTATTTCAATTTGGGTTATATTATTAACACATACTGTTGAATCCCTTTAATCAAATTTAATGACATTACCGTAAGCATTTAATATATTTCCAATTACTGTTTCTTTTTTGTATATCTCATAACCATCATTTATGTCATTAATATTTTTTTTTTTATATTTTATCAACTGCCTCTATATGCTTTACACTAGCTCAGTTTAAAAAAAAAATGATTGACTGTATACTTTTCCACAACCTTCACATCTTACTATAATTCTTTCACGTTTGCTTTCTGCTTTATTTTGTAATCCATTATTCGGTTTATATTTGAAAACTATTGGATGAAGCCCTTTATGAATTCTAGTTTTTTTCGTGACTTTATGTCATTTATTTTATAATCAAAATGACATTGTTCACATTTACGCAATATATTATTTTCATGTTTTTTAGCTGCTAAATGTTTTTATAAACCGGAAGGTTTATAATAATTTTCACAAATATATTTAATTTTTTTTCCTTTTGATTTTTTTTCAATGAGTTGTTTTAGGTAATGGAGGAAGACCTTTATGAATTCTTAAGCAAAACTCACGATAATATCTTAGAGAGAGAGAAAGAGAGAGAGAGAAAGAGAGAGAGAAAGAGAGAGAGAAAGAGAGAGAGAAAGAGAGAGAGAGAAAGAGAGAAAGAGAGAAAGAGAGAGAGAGAAAGAGAGAAAGAGAGAGAAAGAGAGAAAGAGAGAGAGAAAGAGAGAGAAAGAGAGAGAGAAAGAGAGAGAGAGAAAGAGAGAGAGAGAAAGAGAGAGAGAAAGAGAGAGAGTGTGTGTATATGTATATATATATATATATATATATATATATATATATATATATATATATATAGAGAGAGAGAGAGAGAGAGAGAGAGGGGGGCTGTCTTTATATGTACGAATGCAAGGAAATTAACTTCACAAACTCCGGGAGGTGATTCTTCATGAGAATTGAAGAAGACATTATGTGGGACACTTTCAAGAAAAGTGAATATTAAGAGCGGAATAACCCCATGAAATCGAGTTTGAAAATAGTTTGTCAAAATTAGGAGTTAAATTACGATTCTTTGGATGGTGTTAAGTATTATTGAGATCTTTAACAATTATTTTTTCAGCCTCTTCTTACCTTCCCCTTTCATAAAAATAATAGGGGTAGCCTCCCTTATATCGCATATAATTACGTTGGTGTTACGTTTTGTGATCATTATATGTTGTCTATTCGAACAGTACACCGTAAGTAGCAAGGTATTCTGATCGCAAAAGGGCTTATTAATTATGAATATACTTAAATTATTTCACATTTATGGATCTTTGTTTAGATTTTGACACGTTTTGACCATTTGTGACATTTTTGGTGTTATTTTGTTGTTGTTTGGTTTTTGTCTTTCTTTTATTACTTAATTCTCGTTTGGATATACTCCAGGTCACGGCCGTAGAAGAACAGGTCTGGACACTCGCCTGGATATTTGACCCCCTGGTTGTTTGGCTGTAGTTCACAAAGTTACCGCGAATACTGTGTTTTATTGGCGCTGATGTTAGGGCGGTCGGACTAAACTCCGCCCACTTCCTTTCCACTAAGATAAACAATTTATCAAAACGTATTTTTTATCAATTTTAGAAATACTTCATTCGTTCACAAATTTAAGAAAAGGCTCCAGCAATCTTTATTTACTTTACAAATTTAACAATGGAAAAAAGCGGACGGAGTTTGAGTCCGACCGCCCGGAAAACAGCGCCAAAAAGTACGACATTCTCGGTAACTTGAACTACAGCCAAACAACAAGGGGGTCAAGCAAAATACATTGTTAGATAGGCGTGTGTCCAGACCTGTTCTTCTACGACCGTGCTATAGGTAAACTCTATGTAATGTATGCATTTGTTTATTATCTTAGAGTAACTATAGGGTAGAGGGAGTATCCTCTATACAGCTGCATACAAAATTGTGTGTTCAACATGTGTCACGTGACTTTAGTGAAATATGCGCGGGAGATTTGAAATAACATTGAGAGAAAATATAATAATTGCTTAGTAATCACAACCACGTTGGGTTATTTTGGTACCATATGAACATACGAACTAAGGAGAGCATACTACCATATTATCGCATAGTATAATTGCGTAAAAATTTCAGAACGACAAATGTAAACAATGTCTGCCACGTTACTGTTTTCCTTAACCCAGCTGTTTTCAGTAAAAAGTAAATATTAGCTACGTACTTACTATAAGGTTTTGAACTGGGATCTTGGTGACACCGCATGACTAAATATATATTCTGGAAGGTACGCTATGAGTTTCAAACAACACGACTGCATTTTAACGCCGAGAAAACATAAATAAACGACACCAAACTCTCGAGACCATGTTGGACACACATTTGTGACGTCATGCTCCCTCTACTATATATTACCTCTATGTTTATTATGTAGTATACTGCTGACATTGAATTGCAATATTTTTGTGTGTTGGGGCCTTAGAGTTAATATAGGGTATATAACTGAGTACGAAATTGCGTGTTCAACATGTTTCACGTGACTTTAGTGAAATATGCGCGGGAAATTTGAAATTACATTTCAGAGCCAAGATAGTGATTGCTTAGTAATCACATCTATGTTGGGTTATTTTGGTACCTTATGAACTTATGAACTAAGGAGAGCATACTACCATATTATCGCATAGTGTAATTGCGTAGAAATTTCAGAACGACAAATTTAAACAATGTTTGCCACGTTACTGTTTCCCTTAACTCAGCTGTTTTTAGTAAAAAGTAAATATTAGCTACATACTTACTACAAGGTTTTGAACCGATATCTTGGTGACACCACATGACTTAATATAAATTCTTGAAGGTACGCCATGAGTTTCAAACAACATGACTGCATTTTAACGCCGAGACTATGTTGGACACACGTTTGTGACGTCATGTTCCCTCTACTATATATTACCTCTATGGTTGTGGCTCTTATCTGCATTTCGATGTTTACAAAGATAGTACAATTTGATAATGGATGTTCACATGTTGCATGTTTATTCATATTGGTAACATCATAATTACATTTGAACTTATTCACTTATATTCGGTATATTCGGTCGTGTTTTATCACATAACTGAAAAAGCAATGTCCGGGAATTTAGATCTCCTTGTATAAATAACCCTCTAACCATTAAAATAAATGTATACGCTATTTAGTTGTATTTTACAACCTAAAATGTCAAAAAAGTTTTTCAGGAATTCTTTTTGCGAATCGGTTATAATATGCAGAATTCAGTTGGTAAACTAACCAGATGTCAAATAGTGATTAAGAGCACTAGTTTTGTGACATGAGAATGTTGTTAAAATATCACCTAGTAGTTTTCTGCAGAATTGTGGGTGTTCAGCTTGATATATCTGCGTGGCTTCACCGAGGCAACTGTCGAACGTCACGAGCTGCAGAATGCTGTTACTGCTTTCTCTGTGGATCTTTTCAAGGTCAGTTGCCAGACATGTCTTTCTTTTATAACGCATTGTTTGAATGTGCCTTAAGATACGGAATATAAATCAGTTGCAATATTGATATTTCTACATTAGTACTAATGGAAGAACTTTCATGTCTTATATTTCTAACAGTTACCAGAGGAGTTTACTTTGTGTGTGTCAGAGTTATGTGCAAAGTAAGTTAATTGAAGGATTACACTGCACGTATGTTGAGAACTGAATACGCTGAAACATATTTTACATAACTATTATTCCACTAATGTTACGACCGAAGATATATAGCACTGCATAAGATACGTTAAAAATACCAGGCCGTTCAATGTATGGGAACTCTGATTACTTCAAATGTGTTACTATACATAAATACACACATACACACACTTACGTTTACGTTGATATTTGAATGAGCGATGTGACGTAACGGTTAGACGATATACTTATTTTCAGGAGGAACCGAATTCCACCCTAGAATCCGACCACCCTGGTTTCGGTTTACCATGCTTTCCCGAAATCTCTCCAGGAGAATGCTTGAATGGATTCTTAACATGGCCATAACCGGTTCCTCTCCAATTTACTATCCTTGTGCGAAGTTATACGTGTAGCCACATCATGACCACGGTGCCGATGAGAAGTGAAGTTAAATAAAATTAAAAAAAAAAAAAAAATTACGCATTTTGTAAATGTACATAAACACTTATACAAGTACCAAGTTATAGCTTCTCTTGTGTAGAAAATTACTGAACGACCTGTAAGAGACACTTTATGTGTGAAACGTTAAATAATCCTGCTACTATAACTACAGACTTATCAGTATATAGAGAGGGTACCTGCAGATAGCGTAATACACTATTATGTCAAAATGTCTGACTGGGTGCTCATTGCCTTCTGCCACTTCCAGAAATATGGCATTAAATGATGTCCTGCAATGGAGAGGATATGGAATGCTATAGGAACGTAGGAAACGGGATTATTCCGAGGAAATTCGCGGACTCCAATGTCCGCCAGGTTTCTCACATTCGTAAAACAGTGGACCGACTCCGCTGGGATTTGAACTCGGATCGCAATGGGGGAAGCGAGCGCTCTAGCAGCTTCATAAACCGCGGCCCCATACTGGTTTCAGCAACACGAAGATGTTACTACACTCTACTCTGTAAACCTCCGCCTTGCAGGACACCAATATAAAATAGCGATGCTAACATTAGAGCTATGGCGCGAGAAAGGCTAGGTATTTAAGATATAAATTATATTTGGTGGGGATAGTCACCTTTCGAACCTGCATAGTGTCATTACTGACTTGTATGTGTATCTATAAGCGGCCCACATTTGTATTGAATCGTTAAGGTTTCTTTATAACCTGAAAAGTATGCACAAATTTGTATTTAAATTCTCAAAAACACTAAAAAATATCAATTTGTAATTTTTTCCCACACTTTTATTCTTGTGGGAATGTTTTTCCTGTTTTGATGCAGAAAATGCTCAATGTCTTAAGAGACATATCGTGAAAGGCCCCTCCAAACGTAATTTCCCCTTTAAATTCCTATTCTTGATCGTGCTACAGAGCTTCGAGGTAGGCGGAGCATTCAATAAACAACGCATTTGCCCCCTGGCTGCCACGTGCAAACAATAAAAGTGATACCCGAAATAAAAAAGTAACCCAGTATAACTCAATAAGTGTAAAACACACAACTTCACAAGTCGTATGGTGCAGCTGCCCAATAAAAGTGCGTAAAATTGCCTTTGCAAGCAAAATATCGTTACAAGTTATGGCTAGGTACATTTGGGATAGAGATCTTTGATAAAAGAAAGTAAATAAAGCTAACCTAATTAAATTAACCTTATGTCAATAATGATTAATCACAATAGAATATATGTCAAACCAAACAATTAGCTACTATCTACGTAAATGTTATAAAGCTAAACAATAAATTTTCAGTCCTCTATACAAGTTTTCTGTACATAGAATTTTTCTCTGAATCACTCACAAATGGTGGACCCAGTTTCATAGCATGAGCACAGATGAACCTCTAGTAGCCCAGAAACTCCTTTGTCACACTACTTGTCGCAATCCACCTCGCCGGACGCCCTTGAACACATATCTCAGCCCAATACTTCTCGTCACTCGCCACTATCACTCCAACTCACCCTGAACACCTTCCGGCCAAAAAAAAAAACTCTTGTCTCTGCCGCAACTTCCTTTTCTACCTTCACTCTAAAGTCTCGGATTCTCTCGGCAAGTCTTTATCTGAAAGCACCTAGAAGCGTGTCGCATCAGTGAAAGCACCATCCTGCAAAATAGAGCACGCACAGGAATACTCTAGACCATGATATCTGATGTAACCCGAGATAGGTGTGCAGGTGGCCGCCACCACGCATCGTAAAAAGGTAACCTGAGCAGCGCAATGCACGCCGAACCTATTTACTCTTACCGCTACTGTATCAGCTTACACTGCTCTCCGATTATCGCGGCGCCACAAGCGGTAACACGAGTCGTGCAGAGCAGAGGTCTTTCAGCACTGCAGCCACTGTATCTTATTATACCGCTCAGCCAGATAGTCGCGGCTTGCAACACTGCTCCCCCCTTAATTCTGTTAGTCCCGAGCAAACGTAACATTTTCTGGTCCATCATAGATAGCCAGTCTGTCAATATGCACAACCTTGGGTTTTCATGTCCGAGAGGCCTTGCAAACAATCTGGAAAACCACGTTATTTATTTTCTTTACAATCTGCTAAGGACCTTCCCAGGATTTCTGCACATATGGACCGTATCTTTTGTCACTGTGGATTATACAGCCACCATCCCAGCTGCCCTTCTTGAAATGTCTCTTCAGGTCCCCTATGATCATACATCGATTTCATCTGGTAGCTGTTGACCCATAAATGTTGCCGAGCAAAGTCGTGGACTGTGCCCAATTTTGCGACGCAGTTCATCGGCATACACCGTGGGTGAAGTAGGTTGCTCTACTTCTGTTAGTCTCCCGAATGACAGATTATTTGGAAGGCGAAGCTCACTCCCTAACAGCATCTTAGAACTTGTTACCCTTGTGTCTTAATGGACAGAAGACCGATATGCGAGGAGGAACGGGCACCTTGGAGTCCCAATACTTTTTATTGTCTGCCACAAAAATAGACAGATACTGCTCCAAAGTATGGTTTAGCCGCTCGACCATCACATTCGACTGAGGATGCAAAAGTGTAGTCAGTGTCTTCTTTATTTCCAGAATTTTGGTCACTTCCTGGAATAACTTGGCTTCAAAGTTGTGTCATTGGTATTGAAGTTCAAGTGGTACTCCAAACATTGAGAATACATGCTCCACTAAACCATCTGCCGCAGTGCTAGCCTCTTGAAGAGGAATTAATTTGGCTTCTGGCCACTTGGTGAAGTAGTCTTGTGCCACCAATAGGTACTGATTCTTCCTCTCAGTCACTGGCAAGGAACCCAAAATATCTACTGCCATCCTCTCAAATGGGGCTCCAACAATGTACTTCTGAAGATAACCACGTCCTCTAGTTCTTGGTCCCTTCCTTGCAGTACAGGCATCACATGTTCTGAACGATCTATCAAAATCATCCCTGCAATGTAGCCAAAGTATCGTAGTCCAAATATGTTGAGCATCTTATTAATTCCAAAATGTCCTCCAGCTGCCGAACTGTGAAATTCCTTCAGCACCTCTGGAACTCTAATTTCTGGGAGTACTAGATGTAGATGTATTTATTTGCCATCTACACTTTCCCAGTTCCGATACAGCATGCCACTTCTCAGAGCTAGAGTATCCCATTGTGCCCAGTATGCTTTTCTTGAATCACTTTGATCAGCTAGCTCAGCTCACTCTGGGTGCTGACCATTTTCCTTCCATTCTAGTATTGGCCTAAGAGCAGGGTCCTTTCTCTGATCTTCGCCAATCTTTCCATCACTCCATAGATAAGGTCCATTGTCAGTTGTGATCTCTTGGTTTCTTGATCGCCGAGCAGTAGGTGCCTTCCCAGTAGCTATCTGTACTTCTAGGTTTTTTAAATTAAGTAACCAACATACCGATGCATGACATGTTCGTAGAATAAAATGCCTTCTGTATACATAATGGTGAACGTGTGAAATAGCCTTGACTATTTCCAAAAGCTCTTTGCGAGTTACACAGTAATTTATTTCTGGCTTATGTAACAATTTGCTGAAATACTCTAATGGCATCTCTTTCCCATCCTGAATTTGTGGCAACACAACACCAATACCCACACTGCTCGCATCTGTGTCTAAAATGAACTCGCCAACACTACTAGGATGGACCAGGACAAGAGCTGAAATAAAAATTATTTTAATTTCCCAGATAAGGATTCACATTCGGGGTCTCGGTTAACATGTATAATGGCTTTGCTATAATGGCAGACCCACGAACAAAACACTGATAATAAGCACACATCCCCAGAAAACTTCTTACTTGTGTCCGATCAGTTGGCTGTGGCTATCTCTAACTGCTTTCATCTTCTCCGGATTTGTTTCTCTCCCTTCAGCCGACACTACTTGTCCCAGGAATTTTATTTTACTTTGGAACAGATTACACTTTTTAGAACTAAAATCAAACCAGTTGTTGTTGCTTTCTGAAGCACTGAATCAAGATATCAGGAGTTCATTGAATGTCTTTCTTGTGACCACATTGTCATCTTAATAAACCTGACAAATATCCTAATACAGTACTCTTCCCATAAGTAAAATGTTGTTGGGGCATTACATATCCAAAAGGCATGATAAAATAAATTGCCAAGTTCCTTGTTCTTGAACAGAAAAAGCAGTCTTCTCTCTTTCCTCTGGAGCAACTTCACAATGCCAGAAACTACTTTTCAAATCCAAGGTTAATAACCATTGGAATCCAGCAAGGCTATGCAGAGTGTCATCTATCAGAGTCAGAGTCCTGGTCGACACATCATTCAGCCGCCGGTAATCCACACAAAATCTTTTTGAAGCTATATTTCTTCTTGACAAACACAACCGGAGAAGACCATGGGCTGTTCGATGGTTCTATCACATCTAGATATTTCATTTCCTTCAGAATACCATCAACAAGCTCTTGTGAAGCAAGAGGCAGATGTCTAGGGTGTTCCTTGATGGGTCTGACCTCTCCTATATCAAAATGATGGCATACAATGGATGTCCTACCAAGATCTAAAGAACCACATGAAAAAGCATTATGATTCTTCCTTAAGAGTTCTGCAACAGCCTTGTCTTGTCTCCAGTCTAGGTTTTCCTTTGTCATCTCCAGGAGTTCTTTAAGTGGTTGTAGCAGAGTATGTTTTACAATGTCCTTCCTTAAAACCTTAAACTCGGTTGTGTTTACCTAAGAAACCTGGCTACACAATCCAACCGGGGACCTCTCCTCAAGACGAATTGCCTTGCCAGTCAAGTTTATCATTCTAACAGGGAGATTACATGAGCTTGATGAAACCAAAGTCATTGCCATGTGTTCTCCATCAAGACGGTTACTCCCTCTTGTCATATGCTCGATTAACCCTAATCACCTCATAAATTTTCCTACACAGCACCTTGGTATCACAATTTCACTATAAGCTAGCATCACATTGGTCTGACAACAAACTACAGGGCAGCTGACTGATGAAGATAATTCTGACCGTGGTATCAGTACCAACTGTTTCAGGTACCCTCAAGACCCCCAGTCGAGTGTCAATGCAGCATCCTAGTTTGTGCAGTACATCTAGTCTCAGGAAACATGCATCAGCAATATCTGCTATGTAGATCTCATGTTCAAACTCGTGTTCACCCAATTTTTACTGCACACTTTTCTTCCCTTTCATTGGTGTTGCCTCACCAGTTACAGTAGTTAACATACACTCTCCAATGCTTCGATTGCTGGTGAAAAGGCCAAACGATATCTGGCTTTACGACAGTAATGATTTTCCTGGTATCTACATATATACACCATCTGGAAGGGTACATTACCCAGGCTGCCTTCCACCAGCAATGCATCAAGTTCCTGTTTGACCGAACGTATTTGAAGGAATTGTGGGGCCTTACTTCCAGCAATCACCCGGATTTGAAACAAAATACGTATTTTGACAAAATTTATTTAGTGCACACAATTTTGAGTAATGCAGCATTAAACAGTAGCTATTTATGATCTTGACACTAAGTGACCTTGACCCATTGACCACAAGTTGCTGTGAATACTTCACCACAAAGGTCCCCACAAGTGACCTTGATCCTTGCCCCAGATGAACTTAAATTCTTAATCCTCGACCCTAGGTGACCTAGTCTCCTTGACTCCCTAGACCTCTTGACCCCTATAAGGCCGATTGACCCTAGACGAACTTGACAACTTGACCACATGTAATTTTGACCACTTTACACAAGTGAACATGATTACTTGACCCCATGCGACCTTGACACCAAGGTGACCTTCACACCATGTGATCTTGGCACCATGTAACTTTACACCATATTATGTTGACTCCAGGTGATCTTGACTACATGTGACCTTGTCCCAGGTAACCTATGAAACCAATTGGCATGAACCATGTGACCTTGACCTCATGTGTCCTTGACACTAGGTGACTTTGACCCTAGGTATCATTAACCCTAGGTAACATAAACCCCAGGTAACAATGACCCCAGGTGACACTGACCCCATGTATCTTAGTTCCAGATGACCTTGACCATTTTGATCTTGACTCCATGTGACCTTGACTTTGTATTACATTGATGTCATGTGACCTTGATCCCACAGGCCGCTTTTTGTATGCCACAGCTAATGGTTCATAATATAACTAAATAATTATTTGGCTAATTTCGGTAATTTTTCTGATTTACTTTCTTATATATATATATATATATATATATATATATATATATATATACACACATTATCAGTCCTCAATACCGGATAACGGGTTCGAACCAGCTATACATCACTACAGTCATTGAAATGAAAATGTGATATGTATACTTCAAATATCATTAATTTGATTGGTAATGAAAATAGATATATTGATTGTATTTTATATCATATAATTTTTTGCTACATAACCTTTTAAGTCCACCGTTTTGTAAGGTAATACTACCACAAATTTAGATCTTCATATGTAATACCTCAAGAACCATTCAATGGATTTGAAACAAAACTAACATCATGGCTATATTTAATGATAGCATTTCAATGTGAGTGGTATATCAATTTTAGAAATTAAAACAGTTCAGTATATGAATGTGTTTTGTAATATAACAGGAATATTCTTCAGATTGAAACAAAAAAAATGTAATTTAGCAATACTTATTTAATGACAGTATTTCATACTGGGAGACAAAGTTTCAGATTTATGCCATTCTTGGGGCAAGTAGTCTAATTAGTTATCAGGTAACTTTTTGTTTCCTTTAGTACTTGTGATTAATAACCATTCAACTATTCGGTCTCGCGGGCGGATTATGAATAGTGTTTATGCTAAAATACGTCTTCTGCTAAAACCTATGTCTACCTGTACCAGTTAGTTGGTATGATACTAAAAAAATATATGGTCGCTGCTGGTCGGCCTCTTAAAACAGCGTAAGTAAATGACATCTCTGTGAAGACTGTGAATATTTTTTTTTCTCTCGAGAATGGAAAGAATATTCGTAAATTTGGATACAATGATGGCTGGAATAGTAATTTTAATCAACATAGTTGTGTTTGCCCCCAATACAGGAAAAATTCGTTACTAAGTATGAAAATATTTTACCGTCGGTAAAGTACGATATTCCTTATGGCTTGCGTAATTTAGGTTACGTAATTTTATTATTTCAACAACGCGCTCTGTGCTTGACTATAAATTAATGAATTAGACTTCTGTCGCATTCGATTTTCACGCAATCGACTAGTAGTACAGTGTACATTTGTTTCTGTCTTTTTGTCTTTCGAACTTTCTGTATTTCAAACTATTGGTATCCATTTAGATGTTTTAGGTATTCGAGCTTTTTGTCTTTCAAACTTTTTGTCATTATACCTCTTTGTTCCTGGTTTGTGTTTCGAACATTTGGTTTGCATTTCGATGCTACATCAATTCTATCGTTTTGTCTTTTGAACTTTTTGTCACTCGACCTCTCTGTATTTCGAACTTTTGGTTTGCATCTCGATGTTTTACCTAATCGTTCTTTTCGGCTTTCGACCTTTTTGTACCATCCCGTCTCACAAAGTTCACATATTTAAACACATTTTTACTAACTCGTTTTCTTATCTGTTTGTGTATTCGGTAACAAACAATATGTTAATTTAGGATTGTAATAACGCGCTTTCTGGTCTCGCTGTTCGGTACAAATTTTGTCATCAAATTTAAACTAACTTCTCGATGAACTAGAGACCTGAAACTTTAGACATAACAAAGAACTGGATGACAAAGCAATGTAAGAAGGAAAATTGAAAAAAAAATATATATATTAAGTTTAAAACACATTATTGCTAAAATGATACACACACACACACAAGACTAAAATACAGGAAATAATTTAGATTAATATATTTTTAGATATATGTACCATGATTTTGAATACCAACTGAAAAGTACAAAATAATTTATCCTATGAAAATATTTGAGAGTGTTGTTGGTTTCCACCTCGTGAACAAGCGTTTCAAATGTTAAAGTGTAAAGTGTCAACAGCCCCTTTTTACGTACTTTTGATCACAAATTATCCATAGTGATTCAATTTGATGCTGATATTGGAGCTTAACTTGTCTCTTGCAGGATGGGCATCCTGTCATATCCTTCTCGAACTTTAAAGCTAGGCAGAAAAGTCGGATTCCCAAATTGAAAAGGAGAGGCTCCAGTGTAATATTTGCTTGTAAAATGTTTCATAACCTGATATATGGCCATCATACTGTCATTGTGAATGACCATAAACCCTTAGTATCAATTATGAACAAACCAGTTCATGCAGTTGTATCAGCCAGACTTCAGAAGATTAAGTTGCTGTTAGTGAAGTATCATCTAGAATTTAGGTATGAACCTGGGCCACAGTTATGTACATATTGCTGATCTACTGTCAAGAGATTCACTCCAAGGTTCAGTGGGCGATGTTGTTTGAAATTGTGTCCTAGTACATATTGTATATGTCGGACATCACTTACAAATTACAGATAGTAAAAAAGAGTGTTGCAAGTCAGTACAGTAACTGATGAAACAATAAAGAAAATTTATGAATATTGTTGTACTGGATTGCCATCCTTTTGTACTGTTCCACAGTTTGGCAAGACATTTTATAACCTAAGTGATAGAATTGTGTTTAGGATGATTTGTTATTTCTTGATGATAAATTGATTGTTCCCTCAGATCAGAGGAATCACATCTTGTCAAACTGACACAAAGGACATTTTGGTATGACTAAAATGACATCTAAAGCTATACAAATAGTGTATTGGTCAGGTTTGGCCAAAGATATTGAATATTAAGTGAATCATTGTCTTGTTTGTCAAAAATATGCACCATGTTATGTGAGAAATAACCGTTAATTTTGCATAATAATACCTACATTGCCATTTAACAAAATAGGTGCCTATATATTGTGTTTTTCTGGCAAATTATACTTAGTGATTATGGATTATCTAACTAAATGGATTGAGTTATGCCAAGTAAATAGTGGTTCGGCTGAAGAAGTAAATTCATCGTTGAAACAAGTGTTTTCCACACATGGGATTCCTACAGTTGTAGTGTCTGACGATGTCCCATTTTCTTCTTCAAAGACATGTCAAACATTTGCGAGAGAGTGGTATTTTCAATTTGTGACTGGTGGTCCTAGACATTCACGCAGTAATGAATTAGCGGAAAGAGCAGTTCAGACTGCCAAAAACATTCTTCGTAAATGCCAAGAAGATAGAATTCCTGTAGAACTTGGTCTACTGCAATATAGAACTTTGCCTGTGTGCGCCACAGATTTCTCCCAAGCACAAGATTTTATGGGTCGTAATTTGAGGTCATTATTGCCGTTGTCTGACCAACAATTGCTTCCTTCTTTGAGTAATACATTTTATGATCAATGACAAGTATCGAATTCAAACTGTCACAGTTTTTCACTGTTATACCGCCACCTTAAGAAATAAGATCGTCTTGGTCAAGTCATTGTCTCTATACATGACTAAGAATACTTCCCTATGTTGTGTTACTATCATTGAACTCAATGGGACCTGCAGATAATTCCTGTCATCTTTAGGTAACATGAGTTGCCACTTCTTTGCCCTCTCATAACTGCTCCGCAATCACCCAAGGTAATTGTGGATAGAAGCAACATATCTACACAAGTATATGTCCTATTTTCGTACTTAATTTAAATTACTGTTATATAGGATTATTATTATAGAAATGTTCAGATTGTTAACATGCTACAGAACATGGTAAGGTTCAAGTCTAAGACATGGTTTTATGTGTTATCCATGCTGCATTACTCTACTACAGTTAACTAAATCATTTTTAAAAGGCTTATTTTCCAGATGTTTTCTTTTAAAAGTTAAAAAATGTATCTCAAATGTCATACAATAATATATTACGAAACCTACTTCCGAAAACTATAAACCTTTATCTTCATTCGTTCTCCCATAAATGATTAATACGTGTACACGTGTTTCCCTCCGTTTAGCATATCGTACCGAGCGCCCTAAACGCTGACCAAAATCTCTCACTCACGTTTCTTTCAGAATTTCAAAAATAGTGAAAAACAAAATAATTCAATAACATTACTGATGTTAAGCCTTAAATTGCATTTTACTTAAGCATATTTTAGAATATTACAGGTCGTAATACTACTCGTAGGTGGAAATGCTTGAGGACGTGAAGTATCGATACTTTGCCAATCGTCATTTTGTATTTACTTAGAACAAGTTTATAGTTTTATAGTATCGTATAAGTGTGATCTAAAGTATGGTTAATTCTACTGCACGAAAGATAAATTTTAAAAGTTTGTCACAGCGACAAGTTCTGCCGCCTGAGCCCTGGTATCGATAAGGGGTGTAAATTAAGCAGAGAGTTTTTTGTTATATTTTTTAATTTTTATTTGTCACTCAATAAAGCCGTTACATGTCGAATATACCAACTGGCTGTAGAATATGTCCTTATTAAAGTTAATATACGTATCATAGTAAATACATAAATCATTATTTTAGTATAACATAACTACAACAATGCATCATTAAAATTCTTTAATAGAATAATACGCATTAAACACAAGATTTGATTTTAATTCCTTTTTAAATTTATTAAAATTTGTAGGAAAAAATTCACGCATATTGAGTGGTGAAATGTTAAATTAATCAATAGTGGCGCACAGAACTCCTTTCTGGACCATTTTAAGTCGTGTATAGGGTTTATGTAAATTCGATTTGCTTCTAGTGCCATGTGAATTAATATTAGTATTACTAGTAAGACTATCGAGATTTCCAGCAGTAAAACTTAACAAAAAATATATATTGACTTGGTAAAGTTAAGATGTTAAACTTGAAAAAAAGCTCTCTACAGGTGTCCGACCGTCCAATATTACCTAATATTCTTATTGCTCTCTTTTGAATTTCAAATATATCCATACTGTCGGTCAAGTAACCCTAAAAAAATCAAGCCATACGACATAATAGAATGGAGGTAAACGAAATAAACTATTCTTGTGGCTTCAACACTGATTAACGATACAATGTTTCTCAATGCGAAACACGCAGAACTCAGCTTGGGCAATAACCGTCCAATATGTATCTTCCAGATCAAGTTAAAGTCCACATGCAGACTAAAAATTTTATTTCAGAAACAAACTTGATTGGAAGTTCGTTAGTGGTATTATTGGCGAATATATTAAAATTTTTGGTGTAAAACTGTATGAATTTGGTTTTATCTAGATTCAACTTCAAACAGTTTGTCTTTGAACCACGTAGTTAACTTCCTATAACCTTCCAATGCTTTAACTATACTTCTTGAGTAGTTTTTCCCTCACTAGTGTCATCAGCAAACAATTTCGGAATTTAAGGTACATTAAGTTGATAAATTAAAACACCAAACAGGTTTATTTTTACTCAGAAATTAAATGGCTTAGCCTATATCATTTCCATGCTTATTTACATTAAATTTTACTACGGTTTCGTATTTTTCTGGTCCCTGAGCGATAGCAGCGAAACTACCGACAGAAATTTTCCCTGTATCAAGCTCTCCCATAAGAGAAAACGTTTTCTTTCTAACATGTATCAGTATTAACCTAATCTAATGTAACTACTAAATAATGCTTGTGCAAATTGTTCAAGCCAAGTATGTTTATAGCAGCTTCAGTTATTTAAGCTTGGCTTGCTTCAGTGCAAGCAAAACTTGCGTCTTCATATCTCATAGGATGAATTACGTAGTATTAATTAAAATAAATCCTAAGTTGTATATTTGTAAATGTTTTGACATTTCTGTAAAAAAGCAGTAAATATTACCTTTAATCATACTCTAGTAGTATGGCTGTATGTAGATAGATTTTATGAATGCAACAAGGCAAGAAATACAACTCGCCTGTTAGAAAAAAATTATTAACGATTAAAATATTTGCAAATGTTGAAAAGCCCGATGAATGTTCCCCGCACCTCCTAAATAATCTAACAGTATGTTTAACTTTAGGTTATGAAAATTGCAACCCCAAATATACTCTAACGTATAACCTTTGAAAATAATTCTTATTGAATTAGCTGAAAAATGCCTCCACTGCATAGTGCATGAAATTCACGAAGACGAGTGTTGACGAACTGTGTTAGGTACATACTTTGTCAGTTGAGACTCTTTTATTCCAGGAACTGGTCAAAGGAAACCCCAAGAACCTCGTTGTTTCTCCTGTCAGCGTGTCTACGACCTTGGCAATGTTGATGCAAGGAGCCAGAGGAAATACTGCCAAGCAACTGGAGGCATCTCTTCGTCTGAATTCCAAACATGCCAAGGAGGTGTACGGTGGACTGTCGAGGCATTATCAGGTTATTTACTACCAGCAATTAGATACATTCTGTGCCATATAATTTTTAATGTGCCAAGAAGTTAAGTGCAAGTTACGCTCGTAGATGACACGTGGAAATTTAAATATTAAGTTTAATTTTCCGTTATTTGTCTACTTTTCGAGGCACAGACTTAAAATAATTTACATATTTTGTAATTTTAAAATGCTATAACGTTACTTTGTAAACGCTGCATACGTTTATTCCTACGTTTATAATATTTTCGCGAGGAAAGTAAACTCATACTAAAATGACTGGCGGTATAATAGCATACAGCACAATATCTATACAAAACAATAAATTTATATCATAGTACCTAAATTAAAATTTCAATAACAAATACACTGCAGTGACTTTAATTTGTATTTCTTATTGGTCAAGACCTGCCCGCACATAGCTTTTTGAAGAGGGACAGAGTAATTGTACGCACGTAGTTAGTTATGACAATGATACCAAAGAAAAACCTGAGAGAAAATTTACACATAATATAATGCCTCACTAAATTTAGCATCGCTTACCGAAGTACGTATTGATATTTTAATGGGGTTATTGATTTATGGTAAGTTCTCGAATTTGCTTTCCACTGATACCAGCTAAAAAAATTTCAAGCTTAATTTTGTTGTTTGTGTGTGTGTGTATGTGTATATATATATATATATATATATATATATATATATATATATATATATATATATATATATATGTATATTATGTACACATACATTTGCTTTTGTACTCAGCACAATTTACTTAACTCGATTTACTGATACACCTGTCTCAAACGAGCTGAATCTTACTAACTCTGATTGACTTTACTTTTGGACCACTTAATTTATTGCGTACGGTGCTAACGTATACGCTTAAAAATGTAAAATAAAAGTTTAAAGTAGTGTACTTTCTATTTATTTCGCTATTGCAACTATTTTACTATATATATATACACACACACATCCATACATACACACACATACATTCACATCTAAAGTTATAGACCCTAGGTGAATGTTTTGGTACTCTATATTTCTATTTTACAAACAGTGAACTATACGACACTGTTTCTAAGCGTATCGTTTATACTGAAAGGATGTCTGTAGCGACGACCTACATTCGTAAAGCCTTCAGATACGTCAGTGCACATTCTCTGTGTACAGCACCGTAATACAGTCATTCTCTCTGCAACATTATCCCTACTACTGGATACAAGAGTCAGCCTTACAACATTGTGGTGATCAAGCGTATTAGTTCAGTTCGTCAGATATAAATAGCATTGCTTGATTTATCTTGAAGTAGTTGTAAATAGTTTTGTAAATATAGCCGTTATTAATGTTGAAAGTGGTGTAATAAACTAAGGTTACGAAATTTTTTTAGTGGACCTAAATCTCAGTTTATAATTTAATTTTTTACATCGTAGGAAAACATATAGTTTGGAATGGTTTGTAGAAAGTTTTCCCTTGTTACTACTATGTACGTACAGTTACGTAAAGTTCTATTAAAACTAGAGGGTAAAATTTTTGTAAGACAACGAAATGCTGGGCACATACTGTGAATTTTCACTGTCTTTTCGAGTTATCTATCCCATTATTGAAACGTATGTAAATTTATTTGCCAAGCTCTTACCTAATTAATGTAACGTTGATTCATTTTCGGCTTATTGTAATACGCATGTTCTCATAGGGCCCTAGCTGTGCACTGCTGGTGGTTATTTCATTTTCTTCCACCGCAGCGAGAGAAAAAGTTTAAAACTGAGTCCCTAGGAAATGACTTGTTATTTTCGTTGTTCATATGATATTTCAAATTATATTTGTACAGTGTAATATTCTCAGTTATATAATATGGGGACGCTTTTGTTTAACAGGGAATAATGACGCCGAACACAACACTGAATTTTGCGAACAGAATGTTTCTGGAGAAAGGTTTCCAGTTGAATGCTAATTTCAAGAAAGTGTTAATAAAGTCGTTCCAGTCTGGTATCGACACTGTGTCATTCGGAACTGAAGCAGCTCGTCTTGCCATCAATCAATGGGCATCAAAAGCTACTCATGGCAAGATACATCAATTATTCGCTAAAGGTAACTCAACTCTGGGTACTTTACGAGTGATTTTTAATTTAAATAATTTCTTACACATACATAACCTGAAGTCCGGTGTTGGCTTGCGACGTTTGCTGACGTCACATTTGTGTACAATAGCGAAACGATATTTTCTGTAGAGGTACCAGAATTTGTTGATGTTAGGTTGTCGATGTCTACCAAACTTTACTGTACTTACCGGCTCGGCTGGCAGCTAAGCGACTTTTATGTATACAGAGAGAAACCGTAAAACTGTGGAGGCTTGTGCTACAGTTCTTCGCTGGCCTCCCTCTCTTTTCTCCGTCCCATATTACTGATAGTTTACTTTACTTAAGGTTAATTCAGTCAGTATAGGTTAGTTTAAAATGCAAAAAAAAAAAAAAAAAACAGTTGTCGTTTACGTAGTTGAAGGATGGTTATGTTAGGATCTAATATGTGGCGTGCAACAATTCACGTCTGCGGCATGCTATGTGTTGGCGCATGCGCAGACTCTTGTTCGGACGTTGTCAACTGAAGTGCCGAAAATACCCGAGGCGTCTTCACAGTGTCACTCCCTTGACACAAGTGTGATGCACCGCGCGCTTAGACAGGAGTCAGGATAGGGCAGTCTTCCTAACCAGGCCCACCTTATTGGTATTGGCAGTGATGGGCAAAGTCGATTTTAAGTATTCGTACATGTATATTCGAATTGTGTCAAAATCGATTAATCAGTTTTGAGCTGATCGTTCGAATTATTCATTCGCTTAGCTCGCTTTTAAAACTAATGTTAATTTTATAGCAATTCGAGAAGTACCTATAACGAACGTTCACTTAGAAGTGAATGTTTCATTCAGTTATGACGTGGGAATATGAAAGATAAGGAACTCGCATGCAAACGTAGTGTAACTTTATACTTTTTTTCTGAGGAACGCATGGAAGAAAACGTTTGTAAATATTCCTACCTGATGAACTGTTTTCTCGTTCTTCATAAAATATGCGAAACAAAAAAAAAAAACTACAACTTCACGGAGCCAAGTGTGTGTGAAGCAGGAGCGGTAAGGTTGCCGCTGACCGACGCACGTAATGCATTATAGACTCTGCGCAAGCCACTCAGCCGGCGTGCAGTTCGTCGCTGTTATCCTTTTCTATGGGAATTTAAGCGATGGCATTATTTTATTTGTCGCCAGCATAGTTCAAAGTCTAACGCTCAGCTCGGTTCCAAAGTTACGTTTTTCAATCCGATTGTCAATTTTCCATATACGGCAGTCTGTAAAAGTCATTTCTAGGCCATTTTGAGGGGCCCGAAAATGATGTTTTCAACAAACGTGCCAAATTTTTGAAACTATAGCGATATAGATTGAAGAGAGTGTTCTTTTCGTAGGTATACAAATATAATGTGCGTTAAACAGTTTCGTCATAAAAAGAACAGTCGTAATTCGCTGCAAAGCATTTGAAGTGCAGGTAGAGAGGCCCCTTAACAGCAAAAAAGTGTATTGTTCATACTATAGTTTACTTATGTTCACTCATACCACAGTCAAGGTTACGGACATGGAAAACTATGTCTCAATTTTAAAAAGCTAAGCGGAAACAGTATTGTTTCGGTTTAATAAATTTTCATAAACGTTTACGAATCACTGATTTACAAGAACATTTAAAATACATGTTTTACTATATTAACAGGTCCTAAATATTAGGTCAATGAAACCAGTCATAAAAATTCAACTTATGAATTGGTATTTTAAAAAATTAATTTGTCCACACATTTAGTTCTAATCTGTTTCTTCTAGCTTTGAGTATCTGCCCTGCTTTCGATAACATTCTTTCAGACAGAACAGACGTTGCAGGTAATTATGTACAGATATATTGATGCTAAATTATGACGTTCAGAAAATGAGCTTTTATGTGCAAAATAAAAACTAATACTGTTACTCTTCCAGTTAAGGTTCGGCATTTTCACGTATCGTTGCAGGAATTAACATTCGAACTTCGAAACGAATGAAAATCCGAATGTCGAAATGAATAAAAGTTCGAACATTACAAACGAATGAATCATCGATTTTGGAAAAGAACGTTCAAACTGAAACCGATTTCGAGAAACATTCGATTTTGCCCATCACTAGGTATTGGGACGAGTCCTTAACCGGAGACTGCCGAATTTTCCCTCCACAGTTGGACAACTTATGATAGATAAATAAATGTAACAATGAAATATCATTGTAGTGAAATTACGCATCTGTAATAACGTAGGTCATTAATAAATAGTATTATTTAGTTAGCTGAAAAGTTGAATGTAATTACGGAATTTACATTATGAACAAGGCAATTCTGAAACGTCCCTCTCATCATTCATGCTACATATTCTTACGTTGGTATAAGGGTGGGGTGAATTGTAGCCTACTTCGGACGTGTTCGGCGGAAGGCAGTTAGGACTCTCTTAACATAATATAGTAAATATATAACAAGGGTAAATATTGTGTTTCCTTATTCTAGCGGTAAGCTAACAAGAGTGCAGGAAGTAATAAGTTAAGTTGTGTTTTACTATTGTTTTCTTGATGCTGGCCTGCCCCACAGATTTCACCTAATAATCGTTTATTGAAGCATTATAGATGACTCCAATTGTGACTGAGACAATGTTGTCAGTGTACACACAAAATGGACTGTGATTGTTCAACCATATTACAAACTACTGAACGTCAGATTTATCACGCTTTTGCCGCGATTGTCGGATATCTACACGTTGATCAAACGATGATGAAGAAACCCTACAGAATTCTGTTTTCAATGTCCTATTATAAATCGTCCGGCTTAGCAGCCAGTAGACAAATGGTCTGGGCTTGAGTATGCACAGGATAGTTGATTCTAACATGTAGGTAATTGAATTTGCAAAGTTTTCCCATCTCTACTAATAATGTTTGCTTTTGCATCAATAACGCACACTCTCCCATCAATTTCACTTTGTTTCCTCTCCCAAAACCATTCATCGTAATGAATTTTCTCTGACAACAGTTGATATTTATGGAAATTCAAGAAAATTTCTTGATTAAGCTTTATTGTGAACTCCTATTGCAACAAACCCTAAAAAAATCTCAAAGTTCATTGATTTTCCAAATTATGCACCAAGGTTGTATTAAAGCCAGGGTCTTCAATACTTTTCTTCTCTTTCGTTCATTTTATTTCAAATTCTGACCAAACTGAACTGACTAATTTTCGGTAAGCTGTTTTATAACAAATTATAAATTCAATCGAATCGCATATAGTATGTATATAGAGAATGCCTTCCATGTATGACTGAGGAAAACATCAAAACTCTTTTAAAACACATCCTTTATATCAATGTGATATATATACATACATATATATATATATATATATATAAAATTAAAAGCTGACTGACTGACATATCAAACTGCAGCCCAAACCACTGAACCTAGAATCGTGAAATTTTTTGTGGGGATTCCTCTCAGGTCGTAGGCGAGCACTAAGACGGGATTTTTCGAAATTCGAACTCTAAGGGGGTGAAAAGGGGTGAAATGTGTTTCCGAAGAAACGTCGATAGAGCTCAAACCCGACGGCCTATCATCTTGATTTTTACTTTAATAGGACACTCATAAAAATGTATATTAGACAATTGAAGGATTTTTCGAAATTCAACATTTAAGGGGGTGAAAAGACCTTAAATATGTTTCCAATCAACTATCGATATCTATCGAACCCTTCGGGATAGAGAGTTGATATTCAATTCAAAATATTGCTTACGTAAATACCCAAAAAGTAGTTTTAGGTTTTTTTGAAATTCGACCTCCAGGTAGTAAAAAAGGGGCAAAATTTGTTTTTTTATGAATCGTCTATATCTTTGAAACACAATTGGCTATCGTCATGATTTTTACTTTAATTGGTTATTTATACAAGTCTATGGCAGGATTCCAAGACGTTTCTAAATTCTTTAATTAAGGGGGTGAAAATACGTTAAATGTGTTTTCGATTATCCCTTCATATCTATAGAACCAACAGAGATATCGAAGTGCTCTTTGCTTTAAATTTATGCTTTTGTAAGTAACCCAAGTGCCATTAAAATATATTTTTAGAATTCGGCCCTAAACCGGTTAAAAAAGGGTGGGAAACATGTTTTCGATTCTCTATCGCTATGTATCGATCCCAATCATTATATAGCGATGTATATCGCGATTATATAGCGATATAGCGATGATATAGCGACGTCATTTTTGTTTAAGATTGATGCTTACTCAAATACCTGAAAAATAATTTCACGAATTTTCGAAATTCACCACCTAAGGAGGTGCAAAGGGGTGAAAAGTGTTTACAATTAATTTATTGTCTATATATCTTGAACCCAGCGGGCTTTTTTTTTTTCACGTCCGCGAGACATCAGTAAAGTATTCTAAAACGTGACGAAAGGGTTTTTCGAAATTTACTCTCTTATGGTGAAAAGACCATGAATATGTTTTAGATAAATCCTCTATATCTATCGAACCCGTCGAGATAAACAATTAATTTCTGCTTCAGGATGATGATTACAGAAAATATCGCAAACGGTTTTAAGATCTTTCGAAATTCGATTTCTCAGTACTGTGTACGGGTAATGAGTGTTTTTTTTTAGTGAATGATTGGCCTAGCGATGTGATTTGCACTTCAATTGGATACTTATACAAATATCTAAGATGCGAATCTAAAATATTTCGAAATTCGTCACCCAAAAGGGTGAAAAAAACACAAAATTTGTTTTCCATCAACTCACGATATCTATCTAACCAGTAGCGATATTGAGGTGTTGTTCGCGTTACAGTGATGCTTACGTAAGTATTTAAAAATACTGTATATACATATGTACGGTTTTTTTACTTGATAAGATAACGTGAATATTAAGAACAAAACTAAGTTGGTCAACATAAGGCAGATGATCAGAAAAGCCGAAACGAGCAGCGAGAAATAACCTTTACCGGAGTTTCACTCTACAGTAACCTATCGATATGTGGGTTGTACAACCTCTATGATCCCGGGACATTTTTAAATTAAATTATATTTTCATGAATTATTTCGACGTTACATGCCGCAGTTGTTTGTTACTTAGGTCTAAATTACGGGATGTTCTGGGCTCGAATTTCGTTAAAATCAACGTGCGAACGTTCAATTCTAACACACAAAAACTACAAGGGAGAACAAATAAGTGCAATTTACATGTAGTCGTTTAGAAGGTGTGAAATTGCAGTTAGCTTTCCACTTAGGTTCCTCTACATCTGCTGACATGCCTATCGTCGGTATACTGCCAAAAGTGATTAAGTCATGCATGTTATTTTGTTTAAAATCACTATTGAATTGTAGATAATAACAAAAATGTGGTAAGTTACTATACTGTGACACAACAGTACGAAACGACGAATAGACTTTAAACTTGGGCAATTGCTCGTGAACAACATGTACATATTCCTATCATTTTTATCATTTTATCTCATTTTGACTTGGTCACTTTTGGCAGTAAACCGACGATATATCATCTCACTAATCTCAAGTTTGGGGCACCAAATACGTTTCCGCGAAACCTTTACCCACTGAAGCTTTGTAGTGGCATTTAAGTTCAAGTGAATATTTCGAAAAGATATAATTGAGGGCACCGTCACCAATAGTTGTGCACAGGGTAAATCAGATGTTTTTCATTCGATCAACCTCTTACTTTAGCTACCCGGAAATAATCTGATTGAAACGGGGTTGGGGTGTGTGTTTTTATGTTTGTTGCCTCAGATCTCGTCATTTGTAAACCAATTTGGATTTTTTTTTGTTGGAAAGGGGATACTTTCAAAGGTATGCCATTTTAATTTCATTGGCATTGGACCTTTGATTTCGAATCTACACCAGGGAAAGTATACAGTGATTGAGATATTGTTACGTTTTGTTACAATCGGACATTAGGAGGGTACCTAAATATGGTCAAGGACGTTCTAGACTGGACTGCGAAGGCACAACAGAACTCCTTAACGACAAACAGCACGAACGTATAAGGTAAGCTCCGGAACTCCGTAAAAAATCAATAAATAAAAAATTCGTAACGAAAAACAACGACTTCAAAAAATCTACTCTGAAAATAAAAATGTAAACAATTGCTTTGTCATATTTAGACTGCTTAGAGCACAATCAATTTATTGATACAAAGACATACAATTAATTTTATTTCTGGAGTCGGTGTCAGGTAAGGTTAACAGACGTGTAACACAGTAATGTAGGTGTATATCTATTTTAATAAAATTTAACGTTGACTGCAACTAAGCAATTCTAATTGACACACAAGACAGCAGCCGCGCGGTGTTGAACAGCACGGGGCGCAGTGGCGAGTGTATACGGCGGGGCTGGGAGGGGAGCACCTTGAGTGAGCGATCCTAATGCGGGCAGACGTCGTTGACAGTTGTGTTCGATATATAAATTTTCGATGCGCTTGTATGCTAAAAGTTTTTACTGTAATTGTATTAGATTGCGGTTTATTGGTGCCTAGACTCGCCTTAAGGAAATTAGATTTGTTTTATATGACGTCTGTATTCATTTGTCAATAGATTTTCGAGGTGTCGTTTTAGGTCCCTGTTTTGTTTATTTTTGTAAATAGGGTGAGTGTGTGATTTTGGTCAGCGCTTAACATCGAGGTATTTAGTGCTGGTGAGGCGTGATATGGTGTGGGCATGTAGCAGTACCTGAATGAAAGGGCGGGGGAAACGGGGGATCTCCGAGAAAACCCGCCGACCAACGGCATCGTCCGGCACGATTCCCACATCCCGCCGGGAATCGAACCCGGATCGCCTTGGTGGGAGGCGAATGGTATGGCCATTCGGCCAGCGTGGCCCCTTGTAAATAAGTACATTTAGGTTAATTTGTAATTACGGTTTCGCTTTAGGCAGCAGTCTTTATACAATAACGAAACTCAAGTAGACCACGTAGCTCATTCGACGGTAGACCCAAAACTCTGTCTTATCATTACGAAACCTACACTAGTCAGTTCATGTAAGCGTTTCCTACATGTATGACAGTGCAGTGTTGAAGCTGAACCCCTGGCAAGCACCTCATTCGCTAAGCCAACTCCAAAAGTTCATACTTACTCTTGGTAAACCCCACGATATGAAAGAAAGAAATAGGAAAAAAAAATGTATCTGGATAGCTATCTTGCATGTTGTCTTAAAAGTTTCGAACTGTATGCAGTTCCTACAGCATGAAGTATTGAAGAAATAACTTGTATTTCGAGGAATACATTTAATTAAAATGGAGCCCGAATCATATTAGATCCCCTGGTAGCATAAGTTACATTTTACTACATTTATAACACGTGACATTGTCTTACCTCTGCCGGTTGCAGCTCCCGACTTACAGACAGTTCTGATCCTGGCCAACGCAATATACTTCGCCAGTGCGTGGAACAATCCCTTCAACGAGTCAGCAACAACACAGCAGAAGTTCTTTATCAATTATAAGAGGAATGTGAACGTACCTTTCATGAGGCATACATTGCATGTGACGACTGCGGACTGCAGTCAGCTAAATGCCAAGGGAGTACTACTCCCGTTCAAGGTAAGCGCTATTGCTTTTAACATGAATGGAGGTTTTCCATTTTCGTTAGAAACAACGTCTATGTTCAAACGCTTCTGAGTGATTCCCATGAACGAAAATCTTTGCTCAAATGTCTTCGATTTGATTACGAAATGTTAAGGAAGAGCATTCATCTTGGATTTTTACGTATTATCTATAAACCTTGCTAAAAGTTTATAAAAAAAATCTTAACATATGTAGAATAAATTCTCTCACACGCCAACTTACCACAGCTTGTTTTACGTCTGTTGTAAAAATATCTAATGAGTTTGTAATATTTTACTAAACTTTTTTTATCAGTTTCGCAGTAAAAATTTTTGGCTCGTAAGAAAACTTAAAACTGTATTTTCAATATTTTTTCAAGACTAGTTATGTTCATCTAGTTCATGAACAAGTACATATACTTTTACCTATATCGTAAGCTATATTGTTTCTGTCTAATATATAATCAGCGTTGGAGTGTTCAAAATTAATTGTTCTGGAAAAAAATATTTTACACGATTTTATTGAACGTGCTTAATTTGTCGTATATCGTTATGCGGTAAAATATTTTTTTTTATTTTTTTTTTGTGTTCTTAAGTTTAACTTGTTCAGAAATAAAATACACGAATTTACTAACGTCATTTGGTTATAATTAATACGTTTAGTCAAACCCATATAGCTGGGAATCGCTATGGTGTTTCAAAAATAACAAATGGATACTCTGATCAAACTATGATTAATCCCGTTTCAGGAAGGGCACTTTTCTTTGCTTTTGGTGTTACCTAATGAGAAGAATGGATTGAAGAATCTGATCAACCAGCTAACGACGTCACATGTTGCTACAATGATTGCATCCAAGAGAAATGACTATGCGACAGTTGAAATGCCACGCTTCAAGTTTGACAGGGAACATGATCTAAAGGAGGCTCTTCAACAAGTAAGTTAGACTGAGGAATTAGCTATAGCTAATATTATAAATGCTTGAGTAAAATAGAATTTAATCTTCACAGTTGCACAACAAATGTTCGCCTCTAACTTGCTACAGATGTGATCACATGACCGTTAGCGAAATTCAATGACTGTGTCAGTATATATACGCCAACGAACTATATACTTAACATAGAGGGACGAAAACGCTTCCAAAGTGAAGCCCAATTGAACGGCTGTTTTTATCCCAGAAAACATGGCGAACAGCAGTGCGGCCAACATTATGTTAAAAATCCGTAATTATGTTCGCATAAAATCCGTTACTTTATAGCTCCACTATATTCCCGCTAAACACAGGAAAAAATGTCAATAATTATTGTAATAAATTATACTGTAATAAAGTTTAAATTAGCATAATCGCTCTCGTCTCTCGACCGGAAATAAGAGTCCGACATTTTATCTAGAATCAAATTACCACGTTCAATTGGGCTTCACCTCAGAGCCTTGGAGATAGCTGTTTCCGCCCCTCTATGTTTACTATATAGCTCGTTGGTATAGGCACGTCGGTCACATTAGACTGAGCGAACGCTAAACTTAAGTGCGGCCTTCTCACCTACAGCTCACCTCTATGAGACATTAAACTGTGGTTCTATAGATTTATGACGAAGTGTTAAATTTAAAGGCATAATGTACACTCATTTACTATTAGGCTAATGATAGTTTTATGCGGAAATATATTCATGCCTAAAATAATATCACAAAAACAATCACACTCACCATTTTGCCAGTGGAAAAAATGTATAGATATACCATGGAAAATAGGAAATGGGTATACAAATGGGTAACGATTTTTGCATGATGTTTGTAAGTATAAATGTATTATACATGCTAAGTAGTTTTCGATTGTTCTTATAAGTACACACCGCTCTGTGGCATGAGCAGGCGGTCACCATAAGTTGCAGATCCATACTGAATGAAGGTATCTTTTTTTAAATTTCAGGCCAAAATTAAAAAAAATTCATTACCATTCAACTTTAATTTTTGTTATTGCAGTCCTCCCATTTAAAATGTCTGATTTCCTCATAGTAAAACAAATTTTCTGAATACGCTTAATGCAACTGAAATGCTTCGTATATTTATAATGGACTTTCATATTGTTAGTATTAAAGATTTATCTCATCAACAGTTAGTAAAATTGAGGGTCTTCTAATTAAAAGTATTGTTTGTTCGTTTACTACTTACCACTTACTGCCTAATTTTGTACCCAACAAGTGGTTACCTGCAGGTCGATTACGGATATGTTTTGGCCATGTCATAACACGAACATGACTTGGGTAAGACGTCCGACAGATTTAAGACGGCAGCACCTTAACACAGTCTCGGCTAAGGCGCCCAAAACGTCAGGTCGTTCGTAAGTCGGGCTTCTTAAGACTCTGTGAGAAAATTGCGATTACGTTTCTGTCTGTCATAACAGTTTCGCGTTACACAAGGCGTCTTAAGTAATACGCTTGAAAAACACATGTTGGTACTTCTATGCTCGGTTATTACCACAATTACGTATTCCCTGGCCAATCAAGAAAAAGAGGCTTCATTAGTCATCGTCGAAAGCTCATTGTTATTTATAAACATCAAGTTTTAAACATAACCGTAACCTAAATTACTTTTTGACAGAAAAGCAAGGTCAATTATTATTTCTAGAATTTGTTTTATTATTTACTCTTTAATACATTCAAATAGAAATTGTATGCTAATATGTAACTAAAGTTTTTTTTTTCGTGCAACATGCGAGGTTATGTAATTAGGTCTACGCGTTCAAAACAACTTACCAACAAATTCAAAATTATATGGCGTGATTAATTTGACGTTGTGAATAAAATTCTGAAATTGTGTAGTCTTAGGAAATAAAATATATGCATGTTCACTGAAGCAATACACTGTAGGCCTACTTCGTTAAAACAAGTAAAATAACTTTTAACCTCTCACGTGGCAATTACGAAATGTGATGCGGCGCAATCCTTTTCTGTAGTCTTAGCGTTTTCCAGTAAGTTTATACACAAAATGACTTATGCCAATGCTCATAAATGACTTGTATAAATAACTATATGTTCACTTTACTGATACTAATGATGCGACAACTTAACTGAGACTCCCGGGTCGATTACGGATCTTTTAGAGCATGACGTCTTAGTTAAAACGTGTCGTTCGCAAGTCGGGCTTCTTAAGACTCTGTGAGAAAATTTCGATTACGTTTCTGTCTGTCATAACAATTTCGCGTTACATAAGGCGTCTTAAGTAATACGCTTGAAAAACACATGTTGGTACTTCTATGCTCGGTTATCACCACAATTACGTATTCGCTGGCCAATCAAGAAAAAGAGGCTTCATTTGTCATCGTCGAAAGCTCATTGTTATTTATAAACATCAAGTTTTAAACATAACCATAACCTAAATTACTTTATGACAGAAAAGCAAGGTCAATTATTATTTCTAGAATTTGTTTTATTATTTACTCTTTAATACATGCAAATAGAAATTGTATGCTAATATGTAACTAACGTTTATTTTCTTGCAACATGCGAGTTTATGTAATTATATCCATGCATTCAAAACAACTTACCAACAATTTCAAAATTATATGGCGTGATTAATTTAACGTTGTGTATAAAATTCTGAAAATGTGTAGTCTTAAGAAATTAAATATATGCATGTTCACTGAAGCAATACTTTGTAGGCCTACTTCGTTAAAACAAGTAAAATAACTTTTAACCTCTCACGTGGCAATTACTAAATGCGATGCGGCGCAATCCTTTTCTGTAGCCTTAGCTTTTTCCGGTAAGTTTATATACAAAATTACTTATGCCAATGCTCAGAAATTACTTGTAAAAATAACTATATGTTCATTTTACTGATACTAACGATGCGACAACTTAACTTAGCCTTAGTCAAGGCTGTGTCGCCACAATTTTGACGCGTCTTAATTCATCGGTGGTCGCATTTTGTCGTTTGACGTCTTATCAACGTCACGTTCAAGTTAAGACGGGCCAAAAACAGATCCGTAATCGACCTGCCGATTTTGGGTGCCTTAGTCAAGTATGTGTCGCCACAATTTTGACGCGTCTTAATTCATCGGTGGTCGCATTTTGCCGTTTGACGTCTTACCAACGTCACATTCGAGTTAAGACGGGCCATAAACAGATCCGTAATCGACCTGCGTTTGCCTCAGTTAAGGTGTTACATCATAACCGACAATAAACGGAACATAGGTTTACTAAGTGTAGTCGTTTCACAACTGACAGAAGTAATTTTGTGTATAAACTGATATGGAAACAATAGAGTATATAACAAAGAAAAATTGAGTAGCCTCACATTTATCCTAACCACTGAGAGGGTAGGAGAGGTTATAACCATTTTTCTACGCTGCATAAATAGAAAATTTACTTGAAAGTAACGGTATTATTTCCTAAGTTGAACATAAAATATAGAAAATACAGTAAATTTTAAATTACTTAAAAAATGCTTTCGCTGTTATCAGTCCGTAATGTACGAGTGGAAGCCGACCCCCCCCTCCCCCCCGTAGCTCAGTTGGTTGAGAAACCAACTTAGTTACGTGAGGTTCTAGGTTAGATTCCCAGGTATGGCTAGGTGTGAATTTTGTGATTGTCCGTTCGAGTCATTTCAGTTGTAAGAGTCAACAAAACTATCAAAACTGGGGAATTGTCTAATAATAAAGTTGTAAAGGGGCGATGTCGAGACCTCACCAAGGAGCATAACATCAAAAAAAATAAGTGGTTAACGTGCGTAACTGTTAAGCAAGAAATGTCGGATCAAATCAGTCTTCAGAAATTTAGTCAAAAATGTATCATTATTAATAAGGATCTGTGTAATATTCAGTACGATAACAATTTTTTTTAATCCCAGAAACATCCGTATTAACTTTTTTTTTGCCACACATTTGTCACATACATTAACTGTCCACTCAAGCTTGCGGTCAGCAGGCGGCAATGTTGTGTACAGGATATATACTCTCCAGAAATCCCTGCAGTTTTTAAACATTATAGGTACTCTTTTGAATATCAATGCAGGATACACAAACATGTTAGTAAGTGTTATTGTGGCCACGATGAGAAAAATAAATCACTTTCAACACATAAAAAACAGTATCACAATACTGTTGCTTTTTAAACTTAATTACTGAAATTTTCTCACTTCTCCATCCAACAACTTTCAGAAAAATAATTCTAGATACAAGTTTGCCACCACTGACTTTTTCACAAAAATTCGCTCATATATGTAAGTTACCTATATATTTCAATTAAGTAAAATATAAACATATGTAAATGTTGCTACGTTTCGTTGATCTCAGTTAGGTTACGTATCTCACGGGGCACGCTCACGTAAGATAGAAAACATTATATAAAGCATAATTTTAACAGAATCAGCATATTAGTACATTAATTTCTAAGATTAAAATGTAAACACACAAAATATGCAGGAGATTAAGTAAATTTGCTCTAAATATATTTTATGACATCTATCACAAATGCACCTTGCTGAGGAACGGTACACTGCACAATAAAAAATATTTATTATTGTTATTAAATCTACACTCACAAAAATTTAGGTTAAATCGACTTACATGTAAGGGAAGCAAATTACATTCACATATAAGGAAAAATTCCATATTTAAATGATACATTTTCTCTCATTTAAAATTTTTTATTGTTATTGTACATAGAACACGAAATATGAATAATAATGATAAAATTTTTAGCTGCAGTAGCATTCGAACTACAAAACTTCAAATTAGCGGTCCAAAACGTTAACAAAGCGGCTAATCAACACCTTGTAGCAGAAACATTTTCAATCTGCCTTAAACTATTGTCTATGAGGTAAAAATAAATCTTGTGTACATCTTACGATATTTTTTCAACATATTAGTGCAATTTGACCGTACTGTACAATTGGGGGGGGGGGTTAATTTTCTGTAACGATACATCAAATTATCCATACAAGTAAGGGAGTATTCCTATTTATTTATCAGGTTAAGTTACCTTTCTTTTTAACAGTGTAACATTTAGTTTCCATCGCAACACGAGCAAACTTTACTATTTATAAACAAATTTAACGATTTGAAGCCTTGTAATTTATTTACAGGAGAAAAGAAAATGCAATAGTACTCTTAAACTCTTGTACGCGACATGAGTTTCCAAGCGTCAGGCGTACCAACTTCATGTTTTTTGAGTAAAAGTTAAGACGCCTTACGTACGGCGCGGAGCTTATGACGAGGAGAAACTTAATTTTTTTTTGTTTTTCGTTCAGAGTCATATGGGGCAAGTCTTGCGCGTGACGTCATAGTTAAGAAGTCTTATACGAAAAGATCCATAATTGACCTGCAGTATTCAAATCGGTTCCTCCTTTATTGCGAGTTCAGTACGTACGCACTGTGCCAAATCGCTTAATACGAAACTGAATAATAAAATATGTTTTTATATACCAGTATCTGCCACTTACCAAAAATAAAGCGTGCTATTGAGTGTACCCACAGTTAGTAGAATTCGCTATAGTACGTGAAAAAAAGAGTACTTGTCAATCCTTTACGCAAAAGTTCGTGTAATGAAATGAATATATACCCTGGAAAATAACACAATTTGACTGTCGACTGCGTAGGCTACATTTGTGTAATTTAATATTGTCACGTTCATGTCGTAAGTATTTAACAAGGTTTCTCATAGCTCCTATCATGTCATATGCATTGATTAGCCTCTATTACATCGTTATCAACTGTCTAACCTCATTCGTGCTATTTTTTCATCAGAGCAGGAAAGTGTCTAAACTAGTGTTACCCAGATTATAGATACTCTCACTTTCGAGAAAGTAATAGCTAAGATGAGAAGTGAGCGTGTCAACAAAGTGGTGGAAGGGGATCGGTGAAATAATAGGTAACATTACGAGAAAACTCCTTTATTTAGGCGAGATTCCCCGTGTAAAGTGTCTCTCCTACGTGGCTTCAAAACATAGAGTCCATAGACCTAAGATATAGTTATTTCACTAGACCTTTCTTATTTGTGTTTAGCTCGGTTTGTACGAATTATTCTCCGACGACGCTGATCTCAGCGGAGTATCTTCATCTTATCCACCTCTCAGAGTCTCCGACGTAATACAGAAGGCCACAATACAGATAGACGAAAAAGGTGGATTAGCTGCAGCGGTTACAGGTATGTGAGGTCTTTCAGATATTATTGGTTGTACTATGATGTAGCAAATGTTATCATGTATCTTGATACCTAGTGGAAAATACTTTGTGAATCCTAGAATTGTTAAAACAATTCTTTGTAGACATGCACGTAATCAGAATATTTTATAGCAGTTCTTAATAAACATATTTAACTTCAAAGTTAACTGTACAGTTACATATTTCCTTACGAAGCGATTCTTCATTTAAAACGGTTATTTGGAATTAATTTTACTCAAGTAATCTTTATAATTTTGTAAGAAGCGAAAACATGTTAAGCCTACTATTATTTTCAATACATGTTTCGTAACTTTTCTTGTCTACCTAACACTTTACTGTTTTGTTTCTCTCCTCAAAACTTGAATAAAACTATTTAACTTTAACATACGCGTATCACTGAAATACCCTGCTATGTATTAATGGATACACTTAAGTAAGCGCGCAGTTCTCATTTGTATGAATTTTTAAAAAGTTTTACAAAATCCTGGATTGTCCAAACACAATATCAGAGGAAACTCAGGCAACTGTTGTGTTTAAGGGGTATGGAAAGGTACGATGTCGAGCGGGTGACTGGAACACTCAATTGTCAATAAAATCTGAACTACTCATCAAATTTCGATGAGATTTTTTGCCGAGTAGATATTTTATCAGCTGACGTTTATATATATATAACATTATGAGGTAGTATGCTTTACTTTCGAGTAAAAAATTAAAAACGGTTTTTAGAAAAATAAGGGCTTGAAACCACAAAATCTACAAAAATGGTAAACTGTAATTTTTATAATTTTAATACGGTAATGTCTGGACCTCTATAATAACAGAATTTCAAAAATATTCGCGATTTCATATGAAAGTAATTTTAACATCCGTAAACCTATCGCGCAGAGATTTTCGGATAGTAAAATTATTTTCAAATTAAAACGCAAGTATATTTGAAATTCTGTTATTATAGAGGTCCAGACATTATCGTATTAAAAATTATAAACATTACAGTTTCCCATTTTTGTACATTTTGTGGTTTCAAGCCCTTATTTTTCTAAAAAAAGTTTTTAATTTTTGACTCGAAAATAAAGCATACTACCTCATAATGTTATATGTATAAACGTCAGCTGATAAAATGTCTACTCGGCAAAAAATATCATCGAAATTTGATGAGTATTTCAGATTTTATTGACGATTTTAGTGTTCCAGTCACCCGCTCGACATCGTGCCTATCCATACCCCTTAAAGCATTGGCGTGTTGAGAAACTCTAGGCAGAGTGTAAAATGCAATGACGTGTTGTTTACCTACCCAGTACAAAGGGGGAAAATACCGTCAAACGTTATTTCCTACACGTTTTGATTTTTTACGTTTAGTGGAATTCTGACAGCAGATTTCGATAAGTAACTTGGCACTTAAACAGTAATGTTTGTTTGGCAAGTTTACATACAAAAACTACATTTTTGCGCTATACGGTTGTGTTGCTTTATTTTCACTAACAATTTCACACTCCAACAATATATAACATCTGCAACTTATTTTCTTGTGTTCACACACAGTATCAACATCACGAAAAATATATGAAACGTTATTAACAATGTTAGTCAAAGTTTGTTTATGTTACAAATATAATAATTGAAATTAGTTTTAATTTGCTTTATATTTATATCAGTACTGATTCACTCTAAGGACAAATCAGAAAAGCTATTTGCATTTTAATTTTGCGAAAAGTGTTATATTTATTTATTTAATTTTTTTTAAGCAGAGCAATGGCATAGTATAAGAGTTTTTTTTTTTTTACTGTGCCGGGCTGTGAAAACGGAAATAAACTGTAAAATGCTTTTACTGTCAAAATGGACGTACATTTTTGTACTACTCTTCGACATATTCGCCGTTTAGATTGAGACACTGTACATGTGCACCAGCTGTCCAATATCAGCGAAAAAAAGTTGCCGCCTGCGTATTGAACATTGTTCTCTTGTCACGATACGCGTGCGAGGTGCATCAAATGTTTTGATTGCAGTTTCGTGTCTTCGTGGCATAAAGCGAATCTTAACACAGGACTTTTGTTTCCCCCTTTCTTCCAACCACGTTCAGTAGCCATATCAAAGCATCAGTTAAGACGTGGTTACGGCCATGTCAATTTGTCTACGAAAGTGAGCATCCCATAAAGAAAGGAAACTGCAGTCACAATACTTGTTCCACATCGTACCAGAACCACGCCAAAATGTTTAAATAACAAGGTTCAATAGTCATGCGACAGCTTTCTTTGCAGAAGATATTGGAAAGTTGGTGCACCGAAGTGTCTCAATCTCCGTGGTGATTATGTTGAATCATAGCTATAAGATGTACGCAAGTTTTGACAGCACAAGCATTTAAAAATCCGTTCCTGTATTTTTCCATAGCCAATCGGTGGTTGAAAAAAAAAACCTCGTACACGTTTATTGATGCATAATGATTAATTTATATGTGTATACAGTCGTACTTACTGAATATAATTATATAAAAATGCTTTCGGCATCTGTAGCTGTATTGGATTAATTAATTATGTTAAAACTTAAAATCCATACAGTTTTACAGGGAGTCCCGAGAGTATAGGTGATTCGGAATAATGTGAACACTCAAAAAAGCCCTGATTAATTTCTATTTCCTGCCAGTTTATATCTTTCCGCCGATGTGAACACAAATAATGCCACGTGCTTTCATTTACATAGGGTCGTGCAATGTTTACAACTACATTAAACTGCTCCGATAAATTTTAGCTACAATATCTACTCATTAAATGCACGGGGGCTGAATGTAAGATATAAAAAAAGTAATCTTAGTTATAAATACCTGCGAGTTAATGTCTGGTTTCTGTCCATCGACTAATCTAAACACGCATTATTGCCGTTACAAATCTCGTAAATGAGGGCATATTTTATTTGAATTTGTAACGCAAAACCGCCACTACAACAGACATGACGCACGCTATTCAATAATTCAAGTTTCGTTCAGTTCTACTGCTACGAACAACGACAACGCACTTCAGAAACAATAAATAACGTATTTTCTTAACATGTGAAATAAAAAGTATGTTGTTTTTAGGCTGGCAAACGTAAAACATAATATACAGATTACCGATGGTTTCACATCATTTCGGCAATGATACTCAAAGTAATTTCCAATACTTTTGAATGTGTATATACTCAAAACGGGTAAACGCACGCAAATGATGCAACCAAATATGCAACTTGGCGGCGAGAACCTAACTCTGATGCCACCTGTTGGTGGAGTTTTGAACTGTCTGAAGCACGGAGCAAGCGATAACGGCT